>VYZU01033527.1:0-21205 GCA_013401355.1 Ceyx cyanopectus | reverse complement strand
TTTTTTATATAGTTCTTGCCCACTACACCCCCACTTCTCTCCCTGTGCAGATGAGAAATTCCTTCTACCTTCTCTGTACTCCTCTGAGAGATAAGGGAGAGGGGTATCGTGTAGATAGCAACAGTCCTTTCTTTTGCTAATTGGTGAGATCAGCCATTGTAAATTGGGAAATTAAGGCAGCAGACACCTCAGGTTAATTTATTGCAGGAGGATAGGTAGTCTTCATGTAATATCGAGGACACTTCACTCCCAGCGCCAGCTGCAGACCTCCCCCATCTCCAATCTCAGGCACACATCTCAGCAGAGGTGGGGAGGGGGGGTCTCCAGACAAACAACAGATGTCCTGAGTGTCTCAACTTCTTGGACTGTTTGAGACAAACGCTATTATGTCCTGCATGTCACAGGTGCCTTAGTGGGGGAAGTTGGATGCTCCAAGGCTCCAGGGGGAGACACACCAACACACAGCTGCAGGAAAAGCTCACGAGGGGCAGGCTACAGCTGGCACAGGGCGGGACCGAGGGCAGGCAGGGATCCTTCATCAGCTTTCACAGGAATTATGCGTTCTAAGTTTTTAAAGGCACATCATAAGCTTAGCAGCATTTGGGAGCCATTGTTTCTTGCTGGTCCTACTCAGAGGCTGCAGCCAAGAGTGAAGCAGAGATGAGCTGGAGGTGTGGATCAGAATTTAAGAAAACAAGAAAAGGACAAGTTTGTGCTCCTTTCCAAAAACTAGATACTCTCACAGCTCTCAGTATGCCTTCCTTTCCTAGAAAAAAAGCTAGTAATAAAAAAATAATTGAGTAGTCTTAACGTATGTAGGGTTTACCTGTTGCACACTAGAAGGGAGCAGGGGAACCAGGGCAAGTGCAAGGCAAGGCCATCCAATCCCCAAGGATAAATGCCAGGTTCTCCTGCAAGGATTGCTTATATCACTGAAAACTAAACACACACATTTTCGAGGGACAGCTCAGGTTTCTAAACTGGCAGGAGCCAGCACTGTCTGATCATGCATGCCCAAAACTTTTCCAGGAAATAATAATAATAATCCCTTAAAAAAAAAAAAAAAAGTGCAGGTTAGAGCACAAAGAACCATTTCTGTTTTTTTTTCTCCTTGGAAAAGGAGCTCTGAGCCAGTGTGGAAGGTGCTACAAGTGCAGTGTACTGCCTAGTGTGGAAGGTGTGAGGGAGCTGTGCCATTTGAATATAGAAACAAAACCAACCCAACCCCACAAACCACCCCATGTTCATACTGCTTCCATGAGGCATGTTAACCCTTTCAGAGTGATTTACCCAACCCCTACCTTCCCTGCTTTTGATTTAAAGCCACAAAATGAGTCTTTGGGATGAATCAAGTAACACTGGCTGGAGTCTCAGGCTTTTGAGAACCTATGAACACCATCTGCAAGGGAGAGCATCTGCCGGACGCGGAGTCCTCGGGGCCTCTTGCTGTGTGGGTACCACTGCACTGGTCTCACTGCTGAGAGGGGCTCTGGCTGCAGGTCAGTGTTTGTGTGACGCATTTACAACACCGTGGAGACACAAGAACCAGGGTGTGGGCAAAGGTGCCAGGCAGTGCAGAGCACTGCAGCTTCAGGGTGAGGTTTGTTTTCACCACCCTTGCTCGCTAAGGCAGCCCGCGGCCCGAGCCTCTATCCACACCACAAGAAACAGAGCAGCGCTCAGAAGCAAGCGGTTGGGTTCCCTTGATTTGGCCACAGCATGGAGTAGTTATATATACCTTGCCATATGAACACAGTCCTACTGGGTTTTGTTTGAGGAGCATAATCTATTAATGATGGACCCGGAAGAAGTTTGGCATGCACGGGGGGCATCAAAAGAAACTTTACTGCAGGTGCTATTCATCCTACAGGATCACAGTGCATAAACAGCCACAGAGTAGAGCGTGTCAGTGGTTTTATTCAAACTGTTCTGTCGTTCCCTGAGTGCTTTCTGCCCACTTTGCTGCCATGGACCTGCTCCATGGCCAGCGTTTCGAGCTCGGGCTGGGCGGGCGCGGCGTGGTGGATGCGATGGGCCACCCCGATGTGCGCCTTGTGCGGCTTCTCCCGGGCCGGGCTCTGCGACTCCCTGCCCGCGCGATCCGACGCGATAGGGGGGATGACTAAAGGCCTCTCCTTGATCAGGTGCACCTCTGCCGTTTCCCTGGGCAGCAGGAAGGGAGTGGGATCGGGCATGGCATCCACGGGCTCCCTCAGCAGCAGCTTCCTGCTCTCGGACCCTATCCGATAGGCCTCTTCGAACTCGGGGTTGAGCGGCGTCGACAGGCTCTTCTTCATCCTGCGCCGCGGCGTGTCCGGCGGTTTGTCCTTGGGAGGGGACGGCTTGTAGCTGGACAACACGGGACTGCCCGAGGGGGTCCCCTCCGACGTCCCCCCTGAACTCATCATCAGCTTCTTCGTGGTGGTGTGCAGCTGAGAAGTTAGATAAGAAATGGTGCTCGCTCGCTGCTCTAGTTCACTCCACAACATGTTGAGCTTATGGCTTGCCGTTTTTAGCTCTTCCAAATACTTCTTTTCTCTCTCTTTAATAGTGTTTTCCAGCACCATTATCATCGCGTTCTTTTGTTCAAGTTCTTTCAATAATTCACTGTTTTCAGCCTCTTTGACTTTCAGCTGAGCTTCAAGATCTTCACACTTCCGTTTGAGTTCGTCACTTCTCGAACTACCATTTTCTAGAAGAATGGGAAAAGCAGAAGTGTTTCAACAACAGCCACAAGCAAAATGGTGCCAACAGGGTTCCTTTTGCCATCTCAACGCCATAAGAGAAGTTCCAAAGACTAACTTTGGCTAATACTCTTAAAATTACTTCATCCTGATAAGCACCAGGATGGCTTTAAGGATATGATGAGCTGGTGCCACTCACCGTGGTTTGATACTGTTGATACCAAGTAGAGACTCATCACGTGTTCTGGGGAACAAGGATACAGACACTGCTTGCTAAACCTGTTCAAAACTGGAGCCATTTTGCAAATCTTCTGCTTATTAAGAGGAACTCCTCTCACTGCAGGTGCCAGACTGGCTGCTGTCACTAATCTTACATCTATTTTTTTATTTATAAAGACAACATCCCAGTGCAAAGTATTCTCACCTACTTGTAATGGAGAAATACAAACATTAAAGGAAGTTTAACATGAACATTATTAATAGAAAAATGCTTTGAATTCCTTACCTGACAGGTCTGAATTATTTACAATCAGCTCATAAGTTAAATCTGAGGAAAAAAAAAGTGGTTTATTTTTGTTAGAACATCATCATCTACCCCATCTGGCAAACATGTTTACAATGGCACATTTCAATAAAAACATAACTAACTCCCCTCACCCCCAGCCTGAAGCACTAATAGGGATCCACTGCCCATTATCAAATCTGTGAAACACCAGTAACAATCACCTCTCAAACTAAACCCTCTGCTGAATGATGACAGCTGTGACCGAGCTACATGCTGATCACCCCAAGTGCAGCCTGGTGGGGTGGGCTGGCTTGCTGAGGTAGGAAGGAGTTGCTCTGTCTGTGTGGAAAGACTCAAGCTGTGAATTGTGGGGGTACCTGTGCAGTGCTGCTGCAGGCGCCGGATCTCGGCGTGCAGCCCCTTCAGGGTGTTGGCGTGTTCCCGCTGCAGGAACAACAGGTTCTTCTGGGCACTCTGTAGCTGGTTCTCCAGGTTTGATGCTGCCATCCTGACATGCAGCTATCCTGTCAGCAAACAGACGTTGAAACAGTTACTGTGTGCAGGCAGAGACACCCTCCCTCTATCACCCGCATCACCTGAAGTCTCCACTGCATGAAGGGAAACAAGCAACTGCCACAAGAGGTTCGTGGCCATTTCAGTTACAAGTGTCTAAGTTCATAGAAAGCCTAATTATACTCTAGGCCAGAGCAGTGCAGGGAACTCATTTGTTTGGAGTTAACACGTTTAAAGGATTAACTTCAGACAGACTAAGTCACTAATCCTGTTACAAGATAAAAGTGGACCTCTAAGAAGGGGGCTGAGTCTTTTTGGGGGTGGGAGGAAGTCACCTCCAGGGATACAGGAGTTGATAGCATCCCTGGACAAGATGAAGCAGAAAGCACTAAGGCAAAGCACCACTGAGGAGAAATGCAGAGCAGGGAGTGTAACCCTGTTAAACCCTGCTGCAGCACGAGGGGCATTAGCTCCTCATTACAGTACCAAGGGCTGAAGTTATCTCTGTGGCTTCATACAAACAATTGCAGTATTGAGGTTACAGAGATAAGTAAAGAATTAGGATTCCCGTTGCCTGGACAACCAGCAGCAATGGCATTATAGCCACAGTCTGGAATTACAGGACCACATGTGCATAAGACAGACCTTGATTCTGTCCTGTGGCTGCCTCACAGGCACCTAAATGGGTTTGTCTATGTCCAGGGCTCTTTTGATGTGACTTTCATGACAAAAATTGGATTCTACAGGTTTAAGTTTGATAGAGCATTTGTTCAGTGTAACACACTTCTGTCATTCCTAAATGTAACAGCCCTGCATTTAATTTTCTACTTCTTAGTCTCCAAAAGAACACCAGACAGTGCTCCTGCACCTTACCAAAGCAAGGGAAACCTCACACACAGAGCCTTCCTTTCATATGTGGCTGTATGGGTCTTCTGGTTCACAGTTCATAAGCAAGTTTCAGTCCCCTGGTGCATGCAGACAACTCCTGGGGGTTGTGCAGGCTATACAGCCTTGATGTGCCTGTCTATGGCCTGAGTTCTGGGTTGATTTGTTGGGAGTTGCCTTTCCAATGCTCACCTGAATGGAGACCCTTCTCCCTTGCTCAGGACACTGGCCAAGGTGACTTCTTCCTAAGACTGAGAGCCCTTACCTGGCGTGGTGAGTGAATATTTAGCATGCTGTAAGTCTGCAAGCACGGGTGATTAACACTTGTCTAATATGTTGTAGTGTGTTCTTGCTTTTAAACTGTAATAGTGCATTCTTCCACTGTATCCAAAAACCCCTGCATTCGTGGTGTATTAGATTTAAAATAGTTGGTTTGATTGGGCCTTACAGTTAAACCTGTGAGTTCAAATAAATCATTTGCATAAACCTCATACTCCAGTCTCTTTTGGCCACAGTGGCCCTAAATGACACCCTCATCCACTGACATCCTGCAGAAGCATATATTTCAGTGTTAAAAAAAAACAAGGTGAAGGTGTAAAATAAAAGATTCCAAGGAATCCACCTTCTGTGCCAGGGCAAAATAGAGCTGTGGGTTACTCTGTAACAGAGATTGAAGATTAAATTCAGTGCTCAGGAAGAATGAGGGTAATGGTGCCAACTGGGCTGCGGTGAGTGGAACGGGTCATTTCACAATTGCCATCGTTAGCAAACAAGCAAAAATTATGGACTGAAAATAGCCTCAAGAGAGGCTAAATAAGAAATAAACTCAGTTGTTCATACAGGCTCTTGCTCTGTGACCACTGAAGAGCAGTTCCTCTGAGCTGTGCCTGCTTTCCATGCCCTGGGATGCTCCATGCATTTCCATGCCCCATGGGCACCTCCTCACTGCCCCTGCAGAAGGACACAGCACTTAGTGTGGGTGGGGCACCATTAATTTTCAGGTCTGATGATATTTTATCTGTGTTATGTTTTCAAAGTGACATCATCTTGTTTGTACAGCTGACTTCAGACTGACAGAAGCTTTCTGGAATCGTCCACTGGAATCATCCACTTTAAGTGATGATTATACTCTTAGTGGCTGAAGACAACAGCAGAATAAACCCTGCAAGAGCCCAGAGAATTGCTTGGGCAATTCAAGAGAAGTCTCTTCAGAATTCAGATAAAGATTTATCTTAAAAAGCCTGAAGGTGCCACATCTGTTTGTACAAGGGCAAGAAGCTGGGAGAGAAGTGAAGTCCTGGCTGTGACCCACCAGCCTGCTCACAGCCACCATGCTTCCCAGGACAGGATAAGAAGGGACATTATTTGCTTCAACAGAGACTCAGCTATTTGTTGTCTTGGGAGGAGACAGTGTAAAGTAAAAAATAAAAATAAAAAAAAATAAAATCTATTCAGGTACATCTCTCATTAGAGTTTCAAAGAGAAATCCTTTAAAGCATTAAGCATATTGCATTAAGCTGATTTCATCTCCTGCTCTCTGGAACAAGAACGAATGTGCAGCCAAGAATGAGGCTGTGATCAAAAAGCACAAGGGAAACAGCAAAATGCAGCAGGCAACTGAGCCCTTAATAGCCCCAGTGAGCAATCTGCTCTGAGACAGCTCTGAAAGGAACCAGCCTCTGGCTGCATTTCATCAGATGAATTAAGGTAGTGCTGGGAAGAAAGCTGGAACTGCATCCGCCACAGATCAGCGATGTCACTGCTGCTTCCCCTGGCCCCGTGTCTCCAAAGCAACTTCTGACAAAGAAAAGAGTTTGTTCTGTTCTTAGACAACTGGAGTTGGGCACGCAGAGCCTGGAGAGCTCCTGTGAGGAGCACAGATTGCATTTGATCAGGATGATAAAACATTAAAAGGGGCACTGCTGAGTTCACCTCCCCTTGTGCAGCCAGGCCTGTGAGAACCACCACCAGTGTCTGACCTGTCACCAGGACACCAGCTCCAAACACTGCTCAGGGTCAGCACCATCACAAAAGGTTTCTAGATGGAGCTCAAAGATTGAGCTCAAGTCCTCTGGACAATGGATTCACAATCTCTTAAACATAGTCTAAGAGGAACCAACAGAATAAATTAAACAGCAACTCTTCAATCCTTGCTGCCCCTACCTAAGCCCCCACCTTCCAGGAATGTGAAATCAACATTCACCTTAAAAAATGACCTGCTCTGTCTCTGTTACAAGTGCATATTCCCTTAAAAAAAATAAGTATTTTTCATTTTCAATTTAACATTATTCAAGGGCTTCCAAAATGTACCACTTCTTCACATGCCTGTCCCAAACAACTGCTAACAACAGCCAGTTCTTGCCTTGCAGGTGATGTGCAGGCTCCAGGCCTTTTCTGAGATTAAGTATTTGGATCAAGCTCAAAATATTTCACAAGGCAACGAGCCTCTGGCTGCATAAGGTGCCTTTGCACAGAATCAGAGCATCTCTACACCTGATGCAAGATAAGAGGGGGGGAGATGCCAAGCTGTGACTTCAGACACAGTCCAAAGGCAGCTACTGGAAAGAAGCCCAACCAACCATCATTAGTAACATTTCATTCTTGCTTGGTATCCACTACACAGACCCAAATAACCTCCTTTTACACAGATGGGGTGACTATTGCCTGGGAAGCTGCTTTAGCTCCCTGCCAACACATCTCCTGGAGACATGCAGGGGCAGGCAGGTATTTTCCTCTCCACTGGTATCTGTCTGCACACCCTCACATCATCACAAACCCACCAGAATGCTTTCTGCATGCTGCACAGAACACTATTTCAAGAGCTGATTAAAGGCCACGGGAGTCTTTCTGGAAGAGTCTCCAAAGCTTTAGCCAGTGTCCATTTTAAAGACTCTCTCATGATGCAGCTCCAATGATAATATGCCCAAGGGACAGCCACTCAGCTGCTCCTTGCTGAGATCAGCTCTCCATCTCAGCCATCCACTGAGTGTTTGTTCAGCTTGTTTTAAAGGAGAGATTAAAGGAAACCACTGCCAGGTCAAGGGCTTTGGCATCTTTCTGCTTGGATGGTTGCTGTAAGTCCCCCCACCCCAATACCATTGTGCTTCCAACCTCCATCCAGCACCAGCACAGTTTAGCAACAGCCCATTGCAGCCCCTGATTTGTGTTCCCCTCTCACCCTTCTGTCCATGAGACTAAACCAGCTCCTCAGCTCCTTTACCATTCCTACTGGTTTTCAATGCTATTTTACTTAGTTGTTTCTCCACCTCTGATTCCATCTAATCAGAGCGTAACAGTTAATTTCTGAATGGCCCTGAGGAAGCTCAGGTTTTAGTACTTTAGTAAGAAAATACATTTTTTTGTTACTCCTACAGCAATTGGAATGGCAGCAGGAAGAATAATTAAGCAGATGCAACACACTCCTGGTAGTAATGATCTAATTCTCCTTGATGGTCTAAATGAAAAAGCTGTTTCTTTGCACAGAAATTACTGACTGCTGATGTGCCCAACTGGGCCTGAACTCTCAAGGACTGACAGGAATAATTCACATGGAGTTTCTTCCAACCTTGAGACCACCCAACCCCAGAGCTGTCACAATGGGGGCAGACTAAAACCAAGCAGATGTTGAGATCACTACTGGGACAGACACCAGTAGAGAATAAAAGCAAATGGTGCTGCAGTGGCATTTACAATTATTCTGACCAACACCAGGGTATCCAGTGCTATGGCTGTACAGCTGTCAAAAAGAAATTGCTTAATCTGGCAGAAAACACTGAAAATTACCTAATTGGGGCATAATTCACCTTAGGGAAATAAAGAATGGATCGTTTAAGTAACACCAATTACTCCAAATTAACTCCTTCAACAATGATGAAGTCCAACACAAATAAAAAAAAATTCCTACACTGGTTTAATGAAGTGACTTGGGCATTTTTTCACCCAGATGAGGAACATAAAAAACATGGAGCTACAGCTCTCCAGCCTGGCTGTGACTTTGTCTCACCCCTTCCAGATTTTAGTCTGTTGCATTTCTGAAATGCTCCAAAATCCCCTGCCTGGTCAGTCTGTGAACCAGGTCAGGGAACAGGTCCAGCTGACAACAAACCTGTTTCTCCACTGGTTATTTTTCAGCAGTGGTTCACCGGGCACCACTGCAGACATTAAATAAAACCCAACCCAACTCTGTAACCAGGGCAGGCAACACTGCTCCTGCAGCAGCACCAGCTCCAGCCACTCCCCTGAGCTTGAGCTCCTACTGCAAGAGCTGCAGAAGTGATGATTTTCAGAGTTTACCTGGAAGAGCTGTGAAACACATCCAAAGGCACTGAAGCTTTGCAGCAAGATGAATGAATCTGTCCTCTGAGGAGAGATCCATGTACAGAGAACAGCCACTGGAACAGCAACTCTACAGAACAGCACAACTGTGTTGAGGCAGGTTTCACAGGCTGAGGAATGTGCTTTTCTCTAATGCATTCTGTGGTGCTGTTTCATAAGCCATTGATTTTATTATTTTAGAACAGCAGCTACCATCAAACATATCAAAACTGGTCTCCACTTTGCTAAAGGAGAGGTTTTGAGAGCTGCTGACGAAGGCAATCTAGTGGTGGTGATGACCTCTGTCCAAGTCCTGTCTCAAGCAAGAATTTATTGATTTAATTTAGGTAAATATGCTGCCAAGAGAAGGAACTGCCAACAGAGGGGCATTACACTCAGTTACATAACCCAGGTATCTCCAATCCAGACAATAATGCTGCACCCAGCCTAAACCAAGCTTTCAGGAGGAATGGGAAGCAACCAAGCACACCTGCTTGGATTCCAAAGGCAACCTGCTGCTAATGGCATCACACACAGCTCTTCCCCTACAGAAGGATGCTCCTCTGCTCCACACTCTGTTTGGATGCCCACCCTCTGGGCACTGTCTGATTGCAGGGAGCTGCTGTGCCCTGGAGTAAGCTCAGCCTTTCCAGAGGCAGCTCTCATTCTGTTGGGGGAGAAAGCCCCCAGAATCCTACAGTTTGCAGTCAATAAATGTTTTTAAATAACATTGATCTTAATTACTGGGGTGAGAGACAGGATTTCAGCCCAGAAGCAGCAAGGTGTTCTCACATTTGAAGTACAAAACAAAGGTTTTCTAGGAGTGAAATGAAACATGCAGGGAAGAAACAATGACCCAAATAAAAGTGTATTTTGTTTTTAAATGATTATTAACAAACACCTCACAGCAATCCTGATGCACTCTGAATACACTGTTTTCAGCAAGATATTGTCATGCCTCTAACCCTCAGCAGTCGTGTGTTGCCCCCATTTATAGCACCATAAAGGACTTTTCTAACCTAAATAATTCTATGGTCTTTGACATCAGCAGGAGAAATGAGTTTGTAGATAACCATAAAAGATTATTAGACAAAATTATTCACTGATGCCATGGAGATGCTGACTAACACGGATTATGGCACTGCTGGACATCCTTCTCTAGAGGAAGATACAGTTTATATCCCTTAAAATCAAGCAGAGTGTACTGTCTGTACTAAATGCACTGTGATCTCCATTTGCTCTTCCAGGTATCCCAGGAGACAGAAAGAGTCACTTGTCCACAAAAAAAATTTCCTCAGCATTATAAACCATTTCAGAAAGACAAAGGTGCCCATTCTCTCTACTGTTTGCTACATTTTTTTACACTTTACTATTAAAAATGAGGTTAAATGGTGAGCAAAAAAAAAAAGATATAATAGTATTTTGTTTACACGAGTGAGCATTGTAGTACATGATGAATTCTGGGGGTATAAAAGCAATCTGTCAAAGTTTAGCTACTTTAAAACATAATTTTTTAAGCCACGGAAAAGTAATGAGACACTTAGAAATGGGAGCCCAACACAGGAGCAAAACTAATTTATTACAACTTGATTCCCTCTGTTATACCTTTTATAGTGGTCAAGAAATATTTTACTTTAAATTACAGTCCACCTTCTGGAATAATAGCACTGGAAAGTTTTTCTTCTGCCTACTGCAGTTAAAGGATTTACTAACGTAGTCAATCTGGATGAACAAATATATTGTCCTTACCACCTACAGCCTCTGGAATCAGGGCAGTTTGCTTTTTCTAACTACAATGATAAAATGCATTTAAAAGAAAAAAAATATCATTTAAAAGACCCAAAAGTATGCAATTGTATCTGAAATCTGAACAACTCTAAGGAATCAAATAAGATGGCTACTCTGGAATTTGCAACAACTCCTGGACTGAAAACTCCACACAACATTCAGACTGTACAGGTACAAAATAACAGAATTATGGAATTGTTTGGGTTGAAAGGGACCTTCAGACAAAGGTCATCTAGTCCAGCACCCCACCCAACACGCAGGGGTATCTTCAACAACTAATCAGAAGTATGGTACTAGGGCGTACACAAATATTTACATGTCAGCTTGGCCAATATTCTTTTTTTCTAAGTAGAAAATAAGCATTTAATACTTTTCTCTGTCACGATCATTGACATTTCACTGACTGTTGGAACCTCACTACAACCACAGAGCTTTACAAAATAACAAAACCACACGTTTGCCATTATCTGTTTCTAAAGCACTCGCTTTGAGCTGTCAAATCAAGAAGCAACCTGCAGTTTAAGAGCATAAAGCTCTGTCTGCCACAGGCTCAGCCATACCAAAGCACCACAGAACTCCATTCACTAATGAGCAAGCTGCATGGCAAAAGGCACTGCGTTTACAGTCACATCCATTTGGCTTTTGCTTTTTAATTAAGGAGCACGATTTAGATCGCTAAAGCACCAACAAAGCTTTTCAAGCTTAAGCATCTTACCATCTAGGCAAAGCCAACAAGTACCCCCGGACGCTTCTTATGCACCTGCAATGCAGATCAAAACGGGCAATTCCACCCCCAGGGCTGCCTCGGCTTCTGTGGTTTTATTTACCTCCCCTCTCAGAGCTTGGCACGGTGTAAGGAGGCGAGCTCCAGCGCATCCCGCTGCTGGTCCAGGGTGGGAAGGGCTCCTCCCTCCTCCCCGCTGTCCCACCCCATGTCCTGCGTAGGGAAACGGCAGCGATGCGGCTGGAAGCAGCTCCAGCTCTGGGGACGCCCCGCACTTCTTCGCTGCCATACCCACGAGAGACAGGAGTTCTCCTCAGAAGACACAAAAATCTCCTCGTCTCAAATGAAGACGAATCCCGACTCGCTCCAAAATGCACCTGATCCATCCGTCCTCTTTTTGCAGGCCCCGAGTTACTCGTGAGAACGACACTTTGGAAAGTGAGAATACACCATACGGACGCGGGGCTGGGGGGGGATGAAAGAGGATGGGATGCGAAAGCAGCCCGGGGGTGCGGGTGGGAGTCGGGAGCCCCCCCGCAGCCGGTGTGAGCGGTGCGGGGCCGATCGCTCCCTCCTGAGCCCCGGGTGCGTTCGCAACCAGAAACGGGAGAAACGCCCTTGCCCGAGCCGGCAGGAACGGGAAGACCGAGGGGTAAAGAGAGCTGCAGCACAACCGCTTTTCTCCTCTGCTACTCTAGTGACCAGAAAACGGCTCTTTTACCGCCCTTTGGTGCCGGGCCAGGCACACGGCTGGGACCAGCCTTTCCCACCCAGCGCCGCGCTCCTCGCCGCAGCCCAGCCCAGCCCAGCCCAGCTCAGCCCAGCTCAGCCCAGCCCGACCCAGCCCAGCCCAGCCCAGCCCAGCCCAGCCATCCTCGCCCCACCGCCGCAGCGCCGGGAGGTGTTTCCCCCCCACTCCCAACCGGCGCAGGACCCAGGACCGCGATCCCCCAGAGGCAGGAGGGGCCCGGTGGGTTCCCTGGAGGTACCTGCCTCCCAGCGCCCGAAGAGAGACCGCCGGTGGGGGCGTGTGAGGGGCGAGAGGCCTCAGCCCCGCCGCACACGCAGCCCAGGGGGATCGCGATACCGTTAACGCCCTCTCAGCCGCTCCGTGGTGGAGGGGACAAGGCACGTAACCCCCCCGCGCCCTCCCAGCCGACCCGGGGCAAGCGCCGCTCCCCGGTTCCTCACCTGCTCACCCTCCGCGGCGATGCCGAGGCGGCTCCTCCCGCCCCGATCCGCCCCCCACCCTCCCTCGCTGTCACCCGGCTCAGGCGCTGCCGGCGCTCACGGCCTCTCAACCCACCAGCCCGAAGGAGCCGAAGGGAAACCCGGCGGGGCCAGCACTTACCGGCCGCGGTGCGGCGAGGACCGGGGGTGTCGGCGCAGGCGCAGGTGCGGTTGCGGCAGCCCGGGCGGTCGCTATGGCAACGAGGGGTCAGCGCTGGCAGCGCCGCCGCTTCGCCCCGCCCGCTGGAGGAGGGAAGGGCTGGAAGGCGGCGCGTGCCCTTGCCCCGCGAGCGCGCGGCCGCTCACCTGGCGCGCGCGCGTGCACGGGCACGAGTGTGTGTGAGGGCGCGCGCGCGTGCCCGGGCGCGCCGGGCAGGGAGCGAGGGCACGGGTGCGCGTGCCGCGGCACATGAACGCTTGCGCGTGCAACGGCCGCGTGTGGAGAGCTGCGCACAGCGCGCTGTCCGTCTGTCTGTCTATCTGTCTGTCCGTCTGTCCGGAGCCTTCGTGCGTGCACGTCGGTGCGTGTGCGTGCGTACGCGGAGCGTACACTCAGACCCACGCGCGTGTGTCTGGAGCGGTGCGCGCAGCTCGATGTACGCGCGCGTAGGCAGCGGAGCGGCTGCACACACGTGTGTGCGTTTCCAGGGGCGCACGCGTGCAGATGCGTGTGCAGAGGTGCGGGTGCGTCTGTGTGGGTCTGGAAGCCACAAGTTGCGTGGACTCCAGTGCACGTGCGGGGTCAGATTGGAGTCAGGATTTCAGGAGAAGCTTTTGAGGGTGGCAGAGCCTGGCCCAGGCTGCCCAGAGAAGCGGGCGCTGCCCCATCCCTGGCACCATCCCGGGGAGGTTGGGGGGCTCTGAGCGACCTGCTCTAGGTTCAGCTGTCCCTGCTCCCTGCAGGGGGGGTTGGCCCAGGTGACCTGTAAAGGTCCCTTCCCACCCAAACCACTCTGTAGTTCTACACAAGGAAAAGAGGGTACCTGGAGCTGGGGGGCATTCTTGTGCTATTGGCAACGTGTCCACACGTGTCTGTGTGTGCCCACGTGTGCCACACATGTGTGAAGTCCCCCACAAGCCCTCCTGAAATGAGTTCTGCTGCTTCAGGGCCCCAGTGCACAGAGCTGCTGCTGGGAGTGGAATTGTGTCCACCCCTGCACACGCACCTTGGCTCACTTCTGTGTGAATAAACACGCAGCACCTTGACACTGGCCAGGTGGTTTTTGTGCTTCTGTTATTTTCTGCCCTAACCTGTGTGTTAGATTCTGCCACCCGGCTGTAATCCCTGGCGTGGGATTGTATTTCTGGCAGATGCAGCCAGGTTCAGCTGAGCTACCTGTGCCCTGGCAGACACGCACAGCAGCTCCCACGCCACACTGAGTTCAGAGTTAGGGCCAGTCGGGGATCTGCCCGTGGCCAGGGCACTGTCCCTGCCAGTGGCACGCACACAAATGGCCTCACTGGATTGATCTGTGTGTGGGGCTGTGTGCAGTGCCTGTGCTGTGTTTGCTATGGGAAGAAAAGACTTCATTAGGGGGACTTAAAAGTTAAGAGGCAGAAAACGGATTTTTTAAAGCAGCCATCAGAAAAGGGGATTAAAGTTTCTAAACATTAGAGATAACCATTTTCTAAGGGGAAAAAAAAAAAAAGTACTTTACACACCACAGACAACTATTTCACACCTTCACCAAAATGAAACTCAGTGTTAAACTGTGAGCTGGTAGATCCACCTACCTTCATGGTCATGCTGTTGGGTGTGAGGAGCCAGAGGATGGATCTATGTGTGCTTTGCACCTTGCTGCTCCTACTGCCGGGGAAAATGGCACGACATGGCCTAGAGGGAAATAATAATAAGAAAACTTTTTAGTTCTTAAAGCTAAAACCAAACAAGACCAGTTTTAAATGAGCAATTAGGAGAGAAAAGACTGGAACAGGAGAAGATTTGAGAATACTAGCAGTGGTGGAGAGGAGGTCCTGCAGTGGAAAGGAGCAGGTTGCTGTGTCCCATTGGTGTGGGGTGGGTGTGCAGTGTCCCCAGGACCCCCTCCCAGCCTAGGAAGCAGCAGTGCTGGCAGCTGGTGGCTCTTGATGCCCCGTGAATCCCTCCTTGGGCATCTCTGTGCAGCAGCTGCACAAAGCGAAGCTGAACTCAAATGCCAGTTTGCAGTGTCAGGCAGACACAGATCCAGAGAACGAGCCCTCTCCCGCTCATGGTTTTCCTTCCATTTTATCTCAGATCCATCCAGCTTTTTATATAAAACATGGACTCTTAATTTAGGATCCCGTTAAGGTGACGAACTAGTCTGAGAAGCTGATTCAGTTAGGACCTGTGCCAGAGGAGAAACGCATTTGAATCATCCTGGCAGGAAAGGCAGAAGGGTGGTAAATTCAATATGGATCCCCTAATAACCTGACACAGATGAAGAAAAAAACCCCAGCTGTGTTGTTGGAAAGCAAGTGCAAGACATTTCATAGAGCAGAAATAAACCCTTGTATCCAAGGTAAGGAAACCGTGTTGGAAACAAAGGGATGAAAAGACATTCATGCAGAAATAAAATGGAAATCATCCTAAGCATTTTTTCCATGTCTTCCTGGTTTCTCTGATGTTTTCAGTTCTATGAAATTTCAGCCTGCAAATGTCACCCCAATTCATCAGCTTTCAAAAGGCTGCTCTTGTTTTAGCAGCAGCATCTGCTGCTCCTCACCAGGTGAGTGGCCCACTGAGCTGCCCCAGTTTCTTTATGTTCAAAATGGGAATATCGTTGTCTTGCAGAGTGCTGTGAGCATGGTAATTATGTGTCATTAATATCTGCAAAGCTCTTTACAAATCTTGAAAAGGGGAGTGCTGTGTAATACAGTTAATTATAGCTCAGCAATTCCTCTTCGCAGAGAGTTGGGCTGGAGGAAGCTCTGGCCCCAGTCACAGCTCCTGAGCTCTGGAGGTGGCCAAGGGGTTTTCCCCCAGAAATTCAGCTCTTCAATCCATCAAAGTTGAAATGCAGGGCTCTGAGAGAAGAGCATCTTCCAGTAAAAATCTCACATTGCTAATGTTGCACCAAAATTGGAGATCACAAAAAGCTATGATAGGATGTGCAGCCCTGTGTTGCCTCTGGGTTGTAGCTCTAGTCTATTTATCAAGTGCTTCATCCAGTCAGAACCTTCTGTGCAGGCATCCTTTCAAACACTGGCTCTAAGCAACCAGCCCAGGCTCAGACAGAAATTCCACAGGGAAACTGAGATAAAATCCAGGTTTCTTGACTCCTATGATTTGGCAGGATTGGGCAGAAAATCCAGCAAGCAGACTCTGGATCTGAAGACTTCTGAGTCCTGGACTTTGGTTCAAAGACCTCTGTCCCTTCCCAGCTTATTCTTCAGCCATATGCTTAAGCCCTGCAAGGCAGGGAACTCCTTGCACGGGTGGATTTACCCGGATTTGATGGGATGCAATCATCTGCTCGGATTGCCAGGCCCTTGTTGCTAAGCAGAGTTGCAGGTTGGGCAGTTTGTCTCAGGACCAGCTGAAGAATTGCTCTGATCCCCAGCCACGGAGCCCCGCATGTGCTCCAGGGGCTGGCCTGGCTGCATTGGAAACGTGCCACATCGCCCGCAGGAAGCCTCTCCAAAGTTTATATATAGAAATAAATCAAGTGGCTGCAAAGCCTGTGCAATGCTGGTGGAGGAAGGAGGCTCCCAGCAGCACTGACAGCAACAGCAGCAGCACCTCCTGCCAGCTCTAGGTTCTTCTCCTCCTTTCTATGCTGTCTTGGGACAGAGAGAGGGACCAGGTAAGAGGATGTGTGGAAACTGGTGTGTGCTTGGTGGAGGGGCCATGGGTACTTTAAAAGGCCCAGTTAATTAGTTAATGGGAGATGAGTGCAGGAAGATATTGAGAGGTTAGTGCAATGATGCTGTCCCATGTTTGTCTCAGATGATCTGCCACCTACCCCGTGCTTCTGTGGTCTTGGGTGTTCTCTCCAGGCTCTATGAGGAGCAGGAGCAGAGATTTCCCAGGACATTAGAGGCAGTACAGCTCCCTGCTTTTTCTGGCTCTTTGCCTTTAAGGTGCCTCTCTCTATTTTCTTTTGCTTGCTTTGTTTTTTAAAGAGCACAGATTACAAGGACAGGAGGGAGCAGCAAGCTGCAGAGCTGGAAGCAGAAAAGTTTCATCACCTTTCCTGTGTCACTGCACACTGATGTTGTTTCTCTTTGCTGTGCATCTGCAATATCAACATGCACAGCTGGCAAGGTTCTGCTTCCACTAATGCTGATCTAAATCCAGGCAGCATCCACCCTATAAAGCCAAAAGAGTTACTATTAATTAGATCAGTGTGGCTGAGATGAGAATAGGGGATTAGCTTCACATTCACCCCGTTGGGAAGGAGGCTGTGCTGGAGCTGCCGTCTCTCCCTGCAAAAGGACAGCCTGCAGGTTGCTGCACAGGTCTCCTGCTCTCCACAGCAGAGTGCTGGGGGTGTGACAAGGGAAAGTTACTGAGCAGAGTCTTTCCCAGAGCCTGGCACAGAGTGGGGAACAACAGCCAGGATGAAATTCAACCAAAATGTTAAAAGCTGAAGGTTGATGTGATCCCTCCTCACTCCAAAAAGGGAGATTTAAAAAATCAGAACCAAATGTACATAAGCATGTGTGTGTATGGAGAGGCTTCTCTACTGAGCCTTATTTAGTACCTTTGCTATCAGACATCCTGTTGGAGAAGCATCAGTTAAGATACTGGAGGCTTAATTCTGCTCAGAGACAGCAGCCAAGCCAGCATTCCTCCCGCAGGGCTGTTCTTCAGTGCTGCCTTTGGTCCCTTTGCTGCAACCTACCAACAGCCTCTAAGCTAATTAGCAGTCATCAGATGAAATCTAATTTTTAACCAACTTCTCCCTGCGTGGGAGAGGGAGGGGAAAGCTCAGTGAATGGCAGGAAAAGTCAGTGTCAGGGAGTGACGACAGGTCCTTTTATCGTCCTCTGAAAACCAGTGACATTACCAAGGATTTATTTACAGAAGCTGGGAGAAATAAGGGAGATGCTGTCAGCTCCTGAAGGCAGAGACTGGTTTAACTTACTGTTTTTCCTTTGCTTGCACAACACTTAGGTCGGTGGGGTTCCTGGTACAAGAGGAAGCCTCCTGCTGCAGAACATCTGATGACAAATGCTGAAAGGGGGCTCAGACATCTATTGAGGAGCAGAACTGGAGAAAGCAGGTCAGGAGCCAGGAGCCACCTAATCCAGCCTGCCCAGGGCTGGAGGAGCAGAAGGAGGGAGCTGCCATCAGCTGCACACACATGGAGGGGGGCACGATACGGGGACCCTTCCTGTGCTGTGCTGCTGTGTGGCTTACACTGATGACATGGGGCTGAGCAGAGCATGGTCAGCTGTGCTCCACGGTGCTCATGTGCTGTGTAGTGGGATGCTCGGGAGCATCAGTGTTTGGGTTTGGTATGAGAGAGCATCATCTGCTAAGAGATCTGCCAGGCCCTGCTCTGGAAGTGAGTGCAGGCAGCTGCCTGCAGCAGCCAGAAGGGTTTTGCATCCCTGATATCATACATTGCCCAGAAAGCTAATTTAGTGCAAGCTGCCCTTATCTCATCCATTAAATGTGCAAGTGAATTGACCTACTCCCTGAATGTAAGACATTGCTACAATTGCTGTCTGGGAGAAGGCATCATCCCCTTACTCCACTTTACCAATCAGACTCTTAGGAAATCCATTTTTTTTCAGCATTAATTCATGGGATGGCTGTTGGCCAGAATTCTGTGACTGCACAAAAAAGGACAAAAGCAGTTTCCACCTTTCTGTTATAGCATGGGCCTTTCCCAGGAACCTGGGGAGTAAAGGGTTCTCATTTCAATCAGAAAGGCTGTGATTAAGGCCTAGAACAGGATTCAAAATGCTCTCCAACTAGGCAGCTAAACAAGCAGTCCACGAAGGAAAAAGAGGAGTTGTGACTAGCCTAGAAATAAGAGGAGAAGAACAAGCATTTTTTTTTTCTAGGGCTAAAGAAGACCTGTGACATCTGCATTTTGATTTGTTTTCTAAGGCTCTTATAAAAAATAATAGTTAAAAAATATCTAGTTTTAACTATGCAAGTAATCACTGACAGGTTCATATGTGTATGCCCAGGCTCTGCTTACTGTGTTCTGTCAAAGATCATCAGGAAAAAGGGCAGTGACCTCTATGTTCAGGGAGCAAAACACACACACAGAGCCTTGTTGGTTTGGTCAGGCTGCTGGATGTGCTGTAGCTATTACCACGCATTAGCTCTCACCACATACATTACACACAAGCCATGATTGCTTCATTTCAGGTCACTGATAAAGCAGCTTTGGAGAAGCAGATCATGGGGGGAGATGTACCCTTGGGCCAATGAATCATTACATTATCAGCATCAAGAAACCCACTGCAATGTGACTTGACAGTTGTGTGGTACTAGGCTGATGCTGTCTTTACTCTGGATTTTTTAAACCTGGCCCATATTGATTTATTTTTGTTTTCTCTGAGTAATTTCCCATCATTGCCACCACATGGGTTCATTTCTGTGGCAGACAGGGTCACTGCAGTTGTCAGTAGCTGATCAGTACCATCACCTCAGCAAGCTGATGCCCACATCCCCCAGCAACACAGGCAAACAGCTGGGCAGTTCAAAATCCTGGCTGCTCCAAAGAGTAAAGTCAAACACATAAGAAAGTCCTAGGCTAAATGGTTGCAGGAGGTCCAGAAAATCCTCCACCAACTGCACTCTGTGCTTTCTAATCCTCCTCTACTTGGGTGAGTCCAATCACCTTGCACACAGCTAACCTGCTGCTGCCAGAGCCCTCCTCCTAACACACAGCACCCACATGAAGAGCTTTAAGTCTTGTTGGGAAAGGAAAGGGTCAAATACAGGATTCCTTTTGCTGATGGGAGATTCAAGGCTTGGAAATTAATATTTTAATAATTTAAAGTAACCTGCCAGAGCACACTTGGAAGATGAGCTATGCTACCCAAGGGCCTACCTCATATTTGCTGGGAGATGATCTCTATTTCCATGGAACAGGACATGCTGTTAGCTAGGGAAGCACAGATGCCTACAACCTGGCTTGCAAAGAAATGGGCTTTAAATGATCCAGAAACAGCACAAAGATCTGAGCTTGCTTTATGAACCTAAACCACGTACTTGCAATAAGTGTAGCATTCCACCTTTGTACAACTCAGCTGCTCCATGGTCTTTAGGTGAAGAAAAATGAAAGGATTTTATTTTATCTTCCCTGATGGTGTCTGGTAATGACCTGCAAATTGGTGTCATGTGTGGCTTTTTTTTTTTTTCAGGCTGTAAAACAATTAGGCCTGTTCCCCAGTCATAGTTTTTGCTCCTTGCATCTGGGAGGGTTTTTGTGCTTGCTGCTGGGAAGCTTGGTGTATCTGGGAGTTGTAAAGATGTCCGTGGTTTTATTGCTAGATTTTTACAAACCTCAGGTTTGTATTTTTATTATGATTGCTGCTGTGAGGACGTTTTAAAAAAGACTGTGTTTCTCTTTGAGATTGCATTACACTCTGTTGATCTTTCTCCTGACATTTCAGGAAGTTGGGGAAGCTGGCAAAACATGCAGAGTAAGCAAAGGAGAGCTCCTTCACCCCAAATCCTACCTCTGCCAAACTGGGGAAGCAGGGGTATGTTTTCACTGATTAAATTAACACAGACTTGTGCTGGTGTGAAGCAGCATCTGAGCAGAGTGGGGCAGGCTGTGATGTTAACAGCCCAAGACTGTGCCATTTTCTCTCTCCTATCAAAGCTGCTGAATCTTTTCCCAGCCTTCCTTTTTCCTCATCCAAACCTTATATAAATACCCAGTTCTTAGAGCACTGGGCAAATTTCACAGGTTTGCCACTGTTGCAAACCTGTTTTCAGACTGGCAGGACTGTGTTTCAGATTGATTAAGCAAAAAATAGGTAAAGAAGAAATGTCTCCCTTCCCTCTCTTACCTGAGGCTAATGGTGAAGCTGAGATGTAGTGGTCCACTGGCACTTGGCTGCTGTACAGCTGTATCAGTTCTCTGTAGTTACTAGTCAGGGGAGCTCTAAAAACTCATCCTCCTGCCTTGATGATACAGAATTGTTTCCATCAGCTTGTTGAAAAGACCAAAAAAGGCACGGAGGAACCTGCAGACATGAAACTTGTGGTCAGTCTCGGTTCATATCTTTTTATTGTGTTCACTTTCAAAGGACTCCAAAGAACCTGGCAACTATTAGGGAGCTGATGATAGAGCTGTAAATCACATGGCAGTGCCCTGAAAAGAGCCCATTTCAGTCTCTGGAAAGGAGAAAGCTAAAGTCCATGTGCTGTATGGGCTGGTGCAAACACTCAGACCTGCTGATCAATAGGATTAGGATGGGAACATTTTAGAATAAAATAATTTGAGATGCTGGGAGTTATCCTGTATTATTTATTATCAGAGATGGTTCAGTCTAGTCACTGAGTCTCAGCCTTAAATGAAGTATTCATGGGTATCATTAAAATGCTGTTGCTCATGTCCTCAGCAGATTTTGCAGGGAGATAACACTGTGGGATGAGAGGCTGCT
>VYZU01033518.1:0-26178 GCA_013401355.1 Ceyx cyanopectus | reverse complement strand
TGGTTATCTCCACACGAGACCTGCTCCACAGGGTTGGTAAGAAAGAAATCCAGCTGCAGGGGCTCAAGCACTTCAGAGCCATAAGCCTTATCAATGCCAATGCATCCATAATAGTCTGAGCCAAAGGCATACACCTGGCCCTCATCTGAAGGACACAAGGGAAGCTCAGTTAGCACACAATTTTGTGTTAGGCTGCATATTCACCTCTTAAACATGGTCAGTGCAACCTCTTTTTTGTAATCATACTCCTCTTTAGTGCAGGAGAATACAGAATCCTTTCTTGTTCACATTAGGATGGATAACCTTACACCAAAACCTGCAGCTATTTCAGGCAACAAGTGTGAAAAATTCTTGGGTTGAACCTGCCACTGCAGCAGAAACCCACAAAGTGTTTTGTGGCTCCCTAAGTAACTCTCCAGCACACTGAACATACAAGGTTAACTCTGTCAAACCTCTGACTTTTCAACACTGGAAAATTACTGGAAACTACTTTATTGAAACTTGTTTTCATGGCTAAAGTGAGATTCCAATTCTTCCATAACAGACACCATCACAGTTAACACATCTTTGGAAGTATGAGCAGGGTTTGAACAAGTGACAGCTACCAGGTGTCAAGCTTTCTGAAATAAACAGCAAATTTATATACACATCTTGTTTTATCATTGAGTGATTATTTCCCTACACAGTCCAGAGTTTCTGACACATTTACACTCTTGACTTCAGGCTCCTCTCTCTTTATTGTGGGCATGTATGGAGGCAACATATGTACATATGTAAGAGCAGGGACTCTACAGAGCCACAAGGAGCTGTGTTCAACACCCAGCTTCATGTCCAACAAGGAGCACATTCTTAGCAAAGCACCCATCCTCCCTGGGAATCAGCACCTCCCTCTGCATAACAGTGTTGCTCTAACTCCACCATCACATCTACTGCACCTGCAACGGAGGGGTAACACACAGAGCTCTCCCCTTTGTGCACAAAGCTGCCCTGCTTATTGGGAAGGCCAACATCTCCACATCACAGCCAGGTGAGCAGACAGTGGTGCCCTTCCAGCTCTCTCACCTGTGATGCACACTGTGAAATCATCTCCACAGGACACCTGGCGAATGGCTTTTCCTTGCAGCTTCTCGACGTGCTTTGGCTGACGGTAGGAGGCTCTGTCTCCATGTCCCAGCTGCCCGTGCAGCTTGGTGCCCCCCTGCATGTTCTGCAACACAGAAACACCCAGCAATGTTATGTTTCCACAGCTCCAGAGAGCCAGTAGATGAGTGAACCCACAGAAGACAGCAAGTGTGGCAGCTATGTGAGGCCAGAGAGTGCTACCTGCTGTGGCCTAACAGCAGGCAATGTTCTAAATGGCAGCACAAGCACTAATGAGGAGTGATCTGCTCTCAGGCTTCCAGCCACTCAGGAATCCCAGTTCTGTTCTCATCTGCCAGGCTACAGAACCCACTCCCTGATGCAGGACTGAAATTCATCTTTTAGATTTTTTTACACCTGCTTTTCTAAATCCTAATGGCTGCAAAGAGACCTGTAACATGAAATGGCACTCAAGTGGCCAGACCTACAGGAAAAACAAAACTCTGAGTAATGATGGAGCTAAAACTAAAATACTAATAGCCAGCTGAAAGTTTTCAGTGGCCATTCTTGCAGGAACATCCATCAAATTACTTCAGGTTGCTCTCTTCTTGTTTCAATCTCTTTGTTCTTTCACACACTTACCAGTATTTTCTAATCTGTCTTAACAGATTCTGCCTCATCAATAAAAAAGCCAGTAGAAGGCTGGAGATGTAGAGAACCTCCATGTCACTGACCACTTAAACCCCAAAAGACTGGGGTGAATATTTAAAAATGTATTATATACACACTTTAAAAATTATTATTCACTTTAATCTGTTACAGTACTTCCACTCATCATACAAAGTAGAGTTATTTAGTACAAGACACCCTTGGTTTCATCCACAAGCTGCTTCACAGATTACATCTGTATCATAAGGTCATTGTTACCACCCATTCTGATATTTCCAAGCCTTCCCCAAAGCCAAAAGGGCATCACAAAGCTTCCAGTACATTTCTAGTAGTCAGAAATCCTCAAGTGCACAGCAAATCAACACCCTTCCTGTCAGGATGGAAAACTTCTCCCCAAAACCACACCTGCCTCAGGAGACTTTGGTGAGCCTCAGTGTCCTGTCCACTGCAATCACATTTCTCCTTTCCCAAGCTGCTGGCCCATCTGATTCTCCCAAGCTCAAGAAAAGTCAGCAGTGGATCTTTCCTTTCTCCTCTTTCCCACCCTTAGCCCCTTCCTGCAGTTTCTCTCACTTACCACCCAGGTGTAGAGCTCCTTCTCCACTGTCACCACAGCAAAGTGAGTGTTACCAGCACACACCTGCCGTGCACTGCAGCCACTTTTGATGGCATCCAGCTTCTGGGGGGTGGATTTCCCACCCCCCCAAACATACACCTCACTAGTCCGTGAAGTCACCACTGCAATGGGAGCCTCATTCATGGTACTTGACCTGCACAAGATCCCCACACACAAAATAGTGAGTTGGTGTTCATGGTCATCACTCATTTTCCTACTGTCAGCTATCACTTGCCCCCTCACATCTATTCATGGGTGTTAATTTCACCAACAGTTCTCTTTGGTGAGTGGCTGTAAGGTCTCAGCTGCTATTGTGACTCAAGCATTATTAAAAGCCTACAATCCAATTTCATGGCATTTCAAAAGACTGGCCTTTCACTGAATGGCCCTGGAGCTGCTCTCATTTGTGAAAAAGCCTTACAACCAGTCATTAAACCTTACTCATAATACAGAGGGATCCAAAAGCTTCCAATTTCCCCCTCTCTCCTTTTTATTTCAATTACAGGCATCCATCTGAGTGCAAAAATATAACTCTTTGATGCAGGTTAGAATCATCCCACAGGCTGCAAAATGGAGGCTGTTAACAATGCACATTGTGAGCCCATGAATCTCAGATGAAATGCTCATATAGTACTTTGAAGCTTGTGAGGAAAAAAAGGTCAAATTCTGTCTGGCACATCAATGGAAAGACAGCTATACATGTCACAGACACTGCTTCACATGCTGGGGAGTGCAGAGAAACTCTGCATAGATATATCCAGTTTTATGAAAGATATTTATGGTCACTTAATATTCAACATTCAGACAGTCCTATTCCTCCTACTCAGGAGAATCAATGTGGAATGAGGGATCTATATTACATCCTCAGCAGGACAGATGAGAGCTGCATGGGACCTGCTGAGGCAAGGCTCCAGCCATACACATCACCAGGATATAAAAGGCAGAGTAAAATGTGGGGCATGTAACAACAAACCCATGCATTAACAAGGTCAAATTCCTAGCATCCAGGGATCTTCTAAACTACACTGTTCCATTAAGGTTGTCACAGAGCAGCACTCTCAGCAAAGTTCCTCTCTGGGGAGCTGTTCTCTCCAGACTTCCTTTCCAACATGTGCCCAAATCATTACCTTGGTCGTTTATTTGGCCCATTAAGCAGTGTGACTTTCTCTTCCATCTCCCTGCCAAAAGGAGAAAAAAAACCAAAACATTTTAGGACACAGAAACATCACCCAAATCAATTTACTGACAAGCAGCACACAAACTGCTTTCCTCTCCCATAAAACATGGAGGAAACATGGCAGCTGTTTACCAGCTCCCAGCAACATGCAGTAAGTAGGGTAGAAGTGATGTTCCATGTAGCTAACAAACTTTGAGAGCTGAGGACAACAAACTACACACACACACCAGAATGTGGCCAACACTGTATTGCACAAAACCCTCCTGTCCTCTCTGACATCTGCCCAGGTTTGAGGCAAGACCATGTGGTTATTACCTCCTGCGTTTGCTGAGAAGGGGATGTTCAAGCAGTTCATCTGCAGTGGGTCTCTTTTCTGGATCCTGAAAGAAGCAAGCCAACAGTCACTCTCTGGGAAATACCATCTACAACAAAATCTTGTGCCAGAAAACCTGTATGCACCTCCTTCCCTGCCTCCCTTCAGGAGGGAAATGAATTAATTGAAACAGTTGGTAGTCACAGGCACACGTGCCAGGGATGTGCAGGAGGGATTTTCATGCTCTGAAGGTCTCAACACTATGTTTGCTTGCAAGAAAATAACTCCCTGCAGAAAGCCAGAGCCTTGAGAGTCTGTATTGAGCTGGCAGCAGGAAAGAACTTCTTGTGCCAGCCTTGGCACTGGAGTAAACCAGCACCCCCCCAGAGCTTGCAGGGCTGAATGGCATCTTTCAGAGGAAGCCCAGCCTTAGTGATGCCTCAGGCCTCACAGAAGTTACCCTGCATCCACAGCCCTCCTGCTGGAAAAGGTTTATCATTCCCCTTCACCCCTGAATTCCATGGCTTAGGCAGCTGGGAAGGAGTGTCTGAAAATGAAAAGTTCTTTTGCCAACCTGATCAAGGCAGGAATTCACCATCTGGATCAGTTCCCAGGAGTAGACAGTGGAATCAACCTCCATGGCACGATTTCCCTGGACAATCTTCACACAGAGGTTCAGGGGATTCTAGGCAGAAAACAGAAAGCACTGAACTGAGCCATGTGTCCAGTGGGGAGAGATGCTCAAGCATGGCTTGTGTTCTGCATCTGGTACACCCAGGGCTGCAGAGAAGGGTGGCTCTGGCAGTAGCCAGAGAGGCACCTGCAGTGCAGACTAAGGGAAATCACACAGACATCTTCACTGTCTGTACTTGGCATTCCCAGGCCACTGTTTTCTTCATCAACAAAAGAAATTATAAAAAATGAGCTAAGAAACCTATGAATCAAGTGTGAATCTCAGCTTGGTAAAGCAAGGTCACTCAGTCCATCCTGGTTTGCAGACTTACAGTAGCATCAAAGGTCCTCTTCAGAGTAAGCAGCTCAAAGATGACACAGCCCACAGCCCAAATATCTGATTTGAAATTGTATTTCACACCCTGGCAGAGTTCTGGGGACATGTAATACGGAGTTCCCACCAGCTAGGGGAAAAAAAAACAACATTTAAAAATCAGAATTAATCCATCAGTCTTCAGTTCAGGACCTCTGCATCCATTGTGTTCACACAGGCACAAGAATCAGAGCTAGAGGCAGCTCTGCCACTGCACTGAAGTGACACAGATGACACAGCCCAGCAGAAAACAGGGACAAAAGTCACAACAAGGAGACACAGAGCAAACATGGTGCTGTAAGAATAAAAGTTTCCAGATGAACACAGCTCATTCCCTAGCAGGGAAACAGGGATGTGAAAAGAGAAAGAAATTAGAAGAAGGGGAAATACTGATAGTTTTCCTCTTTTCAAGCCTCTCAGCACAGCTCTGAGGATTACAGTTTGCCTTTAGGGGACTCTGCTAGTACTGGATGGACACATTCAGCACCTGCCATCTCTCTCCCATTGCCTGCTACCCAGAGCCAGCTACAGGGGAAGGTTCAGGAGCCTGCCTGGTTGGACTATCACATGGAGAACTAGGACACTGCATCTAGAACTCTTTTCAGCAGAGGATTCTGGCAGCTTTCTGTAAGACACAGACATACTTTCTGTTGGTCAGTGGGAGAAAGAATGGTAAGGTCAGAAATCAGCAATTAGGAAGCAAGAAAAACATTTTCCAGAGTGGTTATAGGCCTATCACATTATATTATCAGCTCCATGTTTTTCCTGTGTTGAGGAGGAACCTGAAATCAAACCTGAAAAAAATCACAGCAGAGACTGCCCTTTCTCCAAAAGCCACCAAACACCTGATGAAACAGAAGTGGTTTTGCTGCAGCCCAGTTTAGTGAGGCCTTTGTGCAGCAGCTTTGATTTCCCATAGTGGGCAAATGCACAACAGCCCATGTTATGGAAGAAGGCTGGCCAAGTATTTCACCACACATCCTAACAGAACCCCAAGAGCTTGCATTAATCTAATTATATGGCTTGGTGAGGGGAAATGCAAGCTGGCTTGCATCCCAAACTACAATAAAGGCCTTTAGCAGCTAAGGAGCAACACAAGAAGGCAAGAGGGAGAGGAATACCACTAGAAAGAAGCAGCAGGAGTGTCCAGCATCCCTGATCTTCTTGAAGGAACACAGAGGTGAAAGAAAACCACACCTCAGTTTGCACACAGAGCAAGCAGATACTCACAGTCTCAGCCATGGAGTACTCAGAGTTCAGCTTCTTTGCCAACCCATAGTCTCCCAGTTTAATCAGGTTTGCCTTGGTTAGAAAGATATTTAATGTCTTTATATCTCTGAAAGGAGAAAAAAAAAGAAATGCAGACACTCAAAATATATTTCCAGATTTCAGTTTTCCACACACTACTCTGCCTCCCTCCCAAAATGAGGTACTTGCTACCCTGCCAGCACTGTCAGAGCTCTCCAAAAGCCATCTGACCCCAGCACTGGGGAAATAATTGCAGTTATCCATGTTTTATCACATCCCCACAGGAAAATCAGGGGCTGCAGACACCTATGTAAAGGCCACAGATCAAATATATTTCTTTTCCACCCCTCTCAGTCTCATGTGAAGGTCATTGAGCAGGGTTTTTTCCAGGTTTGTTTTTTTTTCCAAGCCAGGAGTCACTGAACAAACTGAAAACACAGAAATATGCAGAAATATGGATGTATGCAAAGGGTGTGAAACAGAGACCACCTCCCAGTGCAGCTCAGGACAACATCCAGTAAAGCAGCACTTTGCATTCACCCACTTGGGGCATTGCAAAGTCCTGGGTCACCTTTGGCCTGTGGTGACTTCTCTGCCTACCCTCTGCCACACCATTTAGGTGCTGTGGCACCCCAGGGCCAATTTGCTTCCTTCCTCCATCAGTTAACTCTTTGTTCACAGAGCTGCTGCAAAGAAAATTCCATTTTCACAGACAACATTTCTTGCTCATTTCTCACAAGATGGTTTCTAGCTCAATCAATTTCTAAGGTCTAGGCAGTGCAGCTGCACCTTGGAGAGCAGCTCAGAGGAGTTCTGCACTCACACCCAGGATGCACACAGGTCACCAGAGTTTTACTGCCTGCCACACTTACCTGTGAAGAATTCCTGCTCGATGAATGCAGCTCACAGCTGAGGCAATTTGGAAGAGATACCAAACCACCATCTGAAAAGGGAGGAATAAAATACATGTGAGGCTCAGAAAACTACCCCCCAAACCCTACATGTCTCTGTCACACAGAGGCACAGCAAGAAGGCCAAGCAGTACCATTTAAATGCTCTTTTGGGAGTGTGGGAATTTAGATATCCCTGTTTTGGAACTCTCTGAAAGGATATTGCAAAAGGCAGATTGTTCTGATGAGCATCACAGAATTCAAGGAGTGAAAAAACTTAGGAATGATAGCTAATGGAAAGATCTACAGTTGGGCTTTCTGGAATATGAACTGTGAACAGTCATTATATAAGATAATTAAATGTAATTATTAACTACGTCAGCATGAGGTAGAAGTAGCAGAAAATTATGTGGTTTTTTTTAACAAAAAGAAGAAAGAAAAGGAAAATAAAAAGGAACAAGAACTAGAATTATGGTGAGACATACTCACAGTAAATACTCAGAAAAGAGCCTATAAAATGGTTAGGAAGAGAGACCTAATGAGTACCAACCAGGAAGAAACACAGAAAGAGGTTTTAAAGTTAAATGTTATCCATGGTGATTAGGTGACCAAAGTCACTCTCTTTCATTATTCCTCCCTTGGAAGTTTAAAATGCTTACAGAGAGCCAAAAAGGGAAAAAAATAAAAGGAAAAAAAGAAAAAAAAAAAGAAGTTTCTGATAGTCAATATTCAACAGGAAAAGAAGGATGTCAGTCCCCAGCTATAAACAGAATTTTCCCAGCAGCAGCACTAGGGAAAAAATGTAGAAATATTCAGATGAGCAGACAGATCCCCAGAACATCAGAAATCAAATCCAAATTACCTCTTCTTCAAATAACTTGTCTTTCTGTCTCAGAATCTTATCATAGAGGTTCCCTCCTGTAATTATAAGTGAGAGAGAAATTCAAGAGGTTTATTAAGATAAAATGGCAGCAGTTAACTCTGCTCAGGCACTGCTGGGAATACTCAAATCCCCCAAGAGATCTGATCATCACTACTGCTCTCCTACCACACTCAATTGAAACTGCTCAGGTACTCCCAAAATTCAGTTCTCCCCAAATTCAGTTCTTCTTCCACCTAAGAAACTCCCCTAGATCTCCAGAAGAGATGTGCCAATTAAACAGACCCTCATATCTAACCCTTTCAGACCCTCATATCTAACCCTTCTACATCTCCATCCTGGCTGGGCCTGTCTGCTCTGCAATCTCCAAACAACACTAGCTGATCTGTCCATATTTATACTTTTTTTAAATAGAAAATGTAGAAGCTGACAGCACAAGGCAGGAAAAAGTTGCCTGCAGTGTGCCAGTATATTCTTAAGCTTTGATTTCTAATAATGGAGGGGTGAAATTTAAGTGACAACTGCAAAACAGCCCCAGAGAAAAAAAAACAAACTAGCAGAGAAGTCCAAATAGCATCTGAGACATAAACCAGTAAGAGTTCTGTTGCTCAGAGCTTGTCAATCTTTTCTTCAGGTGTTAAGCAGAACTCACTTCTGCTCCTCTGGTTCTGCAGGAGGGCAACTCAGCAAGGTGTTTTAAGTGGGAGGAAGGTCTCACCATTGCAGTACTCCAGCTCAATCAACAGTGTGGTGTTATCCATGAAGTGATTGTAGTAGGCAATGATGTTCTCATGCTGCAGCAGGGCAAGAATAACTATTTCATTCAAGGCATCACGACGTTCCTTTTCTGACAGCCTTGTCAGGTCCACCTCCTTCCACACTACCAGGGAGTCATCCTGAAACACACAAGCAGCTGCTCATTAAAAACACACTGTTACCAAGAGGAAAAAAATGTACGTTTTTGTTTTCATAGCAGGAAATGAAAGTGTCAGGAAAGGTAAAAAAGACTCTCCTGACTCAGAGGTTTCCAGGTTCTTTGCAGCAGTAAGTTTTGAGGTGTCTTGTTTGTCACTAGGAACAGTGGTGGCCTGAAGCTTTTTCTAGCTGACCAGGGAAAAAACATGAAAACAAACAACAAAAGCCACACAAACCCACCAAAAAAAAACACACCAGACTACAAGATTTCCAGGGAAAGGCACAGAGTTTGTTTCAATAATGGCTAGATGTATTCTGGCTCAATAAAGGGACAGTATAATCCCAGTCCCATCATCAGACCAGACCAGAAACTTAGGTATTCCTAAAAAATATACATATATATATATATTTAAAAAAAAAAGGAAATGAGAACAAATGTAGTTTGCCTTTCTTAAGCCCACCCATGTTGTCAGACACACCATAAGTGATCTGTTAAATTAATTTACAGATCTTTGAGCCACAACATGTCAGGGTAGCCTTTCCCCAGAAAGAAAAAAAAAAAGACATGAAGAACTTCACTTGGGAACCAAGTCAAGTCCTCTTCTCTGACTGCTACTAAAAAGTACAACTATGGTTGAACTGGATGGGATTCAATGACTTGTGAGCAACAGGAGGACTGGCTTTTCATCCAGTGTGCCCTGTTTATGCTGAAATGCTGATCACACAGAATAGTTACCTGGATGAGATGCCCCCATGTCCTCTATGACTAGAATAAAACATAGAAAAATGAGGCATCTAAGAGCATCAGAAGACTCCCCACATCTCCCTGATAAACTTTAAGGGACTGAGAAACTGCTGCCATTCAACCATGTGGAAACCCAAACCCTGTCCCCCTGGACACAGTGGCTGAAGTTGTCCCTTCCCACACAGACTGTTCTCAGAGCAGTGCCAGAGCCTGTCAGTTCCCCCAGAGAGCTGTCAGTCACTCCAGAGAGCTGTCAGTCACCCCAGAAGCCTGTCAGTCGCCCCAGAGGCCTGTCAGTTCCCCCAGAGAGCTGTCAGTCCCTCCAGAGAGCTGTCAGTCCCTCCAGAGAGCTGTCAGTCCCTCCAGAGAGCTGTCAGTCCCTCCAGAGAGCTGTCAGTCCCTCCAGAGAGCTGTCAGTCCCCCCAGAGGCCTGTCAATTCCCTCAGAGGCCTGTCTGTCCCCCAGGGGCTGATCCTCCCCGCGGCTCTTGGGGCACCGGGGCCTTCGAGCAGCCGGCCTCCAGAAACCGCGCTGAAGAGCGGCCCTGGGGCCGTTTCTCGGAGCAACCCCGGGGCCCCGGCTCTCAGAAGAGAGAAGGGGAGAAGAAGAGAACCCCTCGTCCCGCTGCCCCAGCCCACCTCGGTGCGGCGGTAGAGGGTGGCCTCGCCGAAGGCTCCGCGGCCCAGGGTCCGGATGGGGATGTAGTGCAGCTCCTCCTGCTCGCCGGCCAGGCCGCCGCCACCGCGGGAACCGCCCCGGCCGGAGGACTCGCTGCCGAAATCGGAGCTGATGGAATCGCAGTGGCGCTCGTACTCGTCCAGCGACATCCCGGCGGCGGGCGAGCCCCCGTTGAGGCCCCCCAATGTAAACTCAACGAGGCCCCGGTGGCCCCACGGGCTCCATGTTGGCTCCTCACGCCGACCCGGAACCGATTCCTCCCGCTGCCGCCGCGACCTCCGCGCTCCCGCCTCCCTCTGCAGCCCTCCCGGGCCCCGGCCGTGGAAAGAGGGTTGGAAAAACCTAAAGCGATGCGACCGGTTGGCGGCACCGGAGCTCCCGAGGCAGCGCCACTCGTTTCGGGGCCCCCCCGACTCATGAAAGATGCGGGAGTTGCCTCAGCTGGGAGCACAGGAGCTGGTTTACCTCCCAAGAAATCAAAGGTTATTGGCCTAAAAAGCTTTAAGGTTGTGTTTTGGTATAGATAACAAACAAGTGTGAAGTAACAGATGTGTTAGAAAATCATTGCTGTCTCTCATTGCACAGATTTAACTTTTATTTTTGCTTAAGTGGACTACAGGGAGTGAGTGTCATTGCTAAATAATGGCTAGAAGGTAGAACACACCAGTAAATGTGGCAGCTGCATCCCAGGATCTCTGAGATCTCAGAGAACTACTGGAAAGATGAGGAAAAACTGAAAGCTTCAGAAGTAATTGCCTTAGATCTGGAGCTGCAATAACTTACCTGTCAGCAGGAAGCATTAGAAAGCTTAATCTTAGGCAAATTCTTGATTTTCTTCTCAATAACTCATTGTTTATTTTGTTTTCAAAGTTCAGCAGCCACAACCACAGATGGGAAAGTGAAGCTGAGTGATGGGGAACATTCACTTCAGGACAGGTGATCCCACACTTACCAGAGCTATCAGGAGCTGAAGTATCCCCAAAAACAGGTACAACAAAGTCTGGTCAGCTCTTTTCCCACTATCCTAGAAAGATGATTTATTGCTCAGAGCTTATAACAAGAGGGGTTCCTTGAAATGTGTGAAAGTTTAAGAGCTGTTAAGCATTCATGTAGCTATTTTGTGAAGGAACAGCCATCAAAGTTTTCTTTGCTGTGCATCATATTTCCAGACAAAGATGTCTTTCCAAGCAGCAAAGGCAGCACATCAGTGTTAGAATAAAGGAGCTTGCAGGAATGGATGTAAAGCTCAGATATATTCTGCTAAGGATCATTCACTCTACTGCAAGGAGAATACCTGGCAAAAAAATAAAAATTAAAGAGGAGAGGGTAAGAATCAACTCCCTCAACCTGCTGGCCCTGCTGCTTCTGGATGCAGCCCAGGATACTGATGGCCTTCTGGGCTGCATCATTACTGGCTCCTGCTCAGCTTTCCACCCACCAGTGCCCCCCTGGACCTTCTCTGCAGGGCTGCTCTCAGTCCCTTCATCCCCCAGCCTGGATTGACACGGAGGATTACACCAACTCATGTGCAGGATCTGACACTTGGCTGTGTTGAACCTCACAAGGTTCACACAGGCCCACTTCTCAAGCTTCTACAGGTCCCTCTGGATGGCATCCCAATGTTAGTAACACAGAAAGAGCAGCCCACACCAAGAAGGAAGAAATGACAAGGCATGCCACATGGTTCATTATAATTAAGATGACAACACCATGAGATTCCAGTTACATGTGTATAGCAAATACACCCGGGGGAAGATTATCCAAACAAAGAATACTATCCAAACAAAGAATATTATCCAAACAAACTATTTCAGGGGGAAACAAAAGACCAAGCAGCTTGTAGGGGTGACAAAATCTTAGCTTCTAAAGCTCTGCAGCAGATCAGACCAGATCTGCAATGGGATATGGCTGGAAAACACAAGTGCACCCTCTCCTCTGCCTGCCTTGGCTATGCAGTGGCTGTAGGAACAGCATCCCTCACATAGCCATGAAAAACCAAGTTCAGCTCATTGTAATTCCAGCAGAAACTCCTGGTGCAGCTCCTGCAAAGATCACATCATGTACCAGATTTCAAGTCTTAAGGAAATGTGCATCAGGCATATCAGCTGTGAAAGGAAATTGCCAGGAAACCACAGAAGTGAGACAGAGCAATGTGAGTGTGGCTCTGTCGTTGCCTCTTTTGAGCAATGAGCCCCTCAAGGAAGTTTTCAACACGTACATTTTATTGCAAAAAAAATGAAACCGAGTCAGAGGGGCCCTTCAGGACACAGCAGTTCTCCAAACGTGAGCTAAACAAATGATCTGCATGACAAAAATCACTGGGACAGACACTGGAGAGCACAGGTCCTCTGGCAGACTGTGTTAATTAAGTAAATTTAAGGTGATCAACCATGTGAGCCTCTGGCAATGGAAGGAGCAATCAGGCACCTTAGTGCTGTTTAGCCACCACACCACCAGCAGCAGTGGGCAGGGGGAGGAACAGCAGAACAAGCACAAGCTGGACAGACTTGTCAGGTAGAAAAGGGGCAGCAGAGAAAACGACCAACTAGGAGCTCCTGCAGTCTTCACCAGACCTGTTTGGTTTTTTTTTCTCCTGTGAAAGATGCATCCATTTCAGGTTTGTGCTCTCTCCTCCCCCACAGACCACCCTGAATGTATGGGAAATCGATTTCTGAGGGACTTTGTTCACTAAGGGTGAGGCCTAAGCATCAGAAAAGACAAGCCCAGCAGAGAGACAAGATACGAGACAGAAATACACCCTTGGCAGGGGCAGAGAGAGGCCAAGTTGTTTTCCCAAACCTCTGCCCCATGGACTTCACAGGCAGGAATCCCCTCATGATCTCACCAAGCAGTTGCCAAACTCGTTTTGAGTCAAAAACCCCTGATCTTGCCAGTTAGAAGATAACACGGGTGTTGTAAACTTTTGGTCCTTTCTCACATACCTGAGCAGCTTGTAAGAAGTGAGCCACGGTGTGTGAAATGCTCATCACCTCACACGTGTCCACACACAGCAGCTGCAGGAGACACCGTAGAGAGCAGCCTAAGATCTGCCTGACTTAGGAACGCTCAGGGGCTGTGTGAAGCTGCGTGCTCATTAAATCGTTAGTGTGGTCATTAAATCGTTAGTCACCTCGACGAGTGGGTGGAAGAGGCTGGAAACAGCTGCTGCAGTTTGCTCCGGGCAAGGGTAGATTTAGCAGCGATGCATGGCACACAAAAGATGGGCTCAGCCCCAAGTGTTTGCAACAGCTTCAACTTTAGCCCGTTTCCCAGAAGTGAATTGGGATGAAGACACCAGCTCTGCATCCACGGGATTCTGCAACAGCCCAGACCCACCACCAACAGCTGGGTGATTTCACATCCAGGCAAGAACGTGCAGAGGCTGATCCTTATCCAAAGATCTAGGAATTTCCCTTCTTGAAATTCTCCCTGATAAATCCCAAGTCGTTATGTAGCAGCTCTAGAGCCCCAAGTGCTGGGACGTGCTGTATCTCACTTGGCTGCTGATGCAGGCTCAGCTGAGGAGATTTCACAGCAATCTGGTAAATACCAAACCTCTCTCTTCAATTAGCATCTGCTGCTCACTCACCTTTGCAACAGATTTCCTCTCACACACAAAACTGAAAGCAATTCCAGTTGTCTTAATAAACCAAATTTGTCATGGGAGACTATAATGAAAAACTGGATCTTGTTGCACTACCAGCCTCAAATTTCCTCCACACACAGAGATGTGACTTGGTCTAGGTGCCCCTGCTCAGGCAGGGGGGTTGGACTAGATGATCTTCCAGGTCCCTTCCAACCCCTAATATCTGTGAATCTGTGAGGCAGGGAAGAAAGTCAACAAATGGCAACACCTCCACTTGCTGTGCTGGTCCCACTCCACAAAGAAACCCATACAAACTGGTACCTTCCTCAAGTCCAGAACTGTCAAATTGATTAGAAATTAACTGACCCCAAAGGTTTGCAGAGGGTTTAGGTACTTGTGGCTTCCTGTGACAGGTCAGCTTGGAGCAAACAGCAGTCAGTAGGAAGAGGAAAAGACTCACAGACAACTGAGGTGGGGTTTCTTTTCCCCCCAAAGAAATTTTATTTGAGAAAATTGACCAAAATCCCCCCCAAACAGTCATTACAGGTAAGTCCATACCAGTCTCCTTCACCTGCTCCCCAGTAATGGTACCAGTACAGTGAGGATCAAAATGCAACACCAATGATGCCAGTGTCACAGCCTCCCAGGGAACTTAAGGCCTCACCACCATTTTATAGATAAAAATATCTTTGTACTCAGACAAGGACAGGGAGAGGACATCAAAACAGGCAAGAGTGGAAAAGCCCCTTTTTTTTTTTGAACTGTCTTTTTAAGTTCTATAAAACCAAAAGCAAAACCTTAACAGATCTACAGGCTTCAAACTTTAGAACCTAATAAAACTACCTTCAAATGACTCCTCTAATTCAGTCCTGTGGCATTGCTGCTGTTCTGCACTGTGACAGCTTCCATGAACACACCAGGGTAAAATGGATGCAAGGGCAGAGGGATGGACTTGGATTCTTCAGACAGCTTTATCAAAAAGAAATCAATTAAAAGCAATCTAAGCACATGCCAGTGGAACCAACAACTCCAGGAACTTGGCAATGGCAAAGGAGAAGCAAAGCACTTATGTGGTTAGGTGACAGAAGGTCAGCTTTTCATCCTCCTTCCAGTTGCCTCACCCTGGACAACCATTCCCTTGACAGCTACAGACAAGATTCAGGTCAGAAATTATAAAACCATGCTTTTTTATTCAAAATGGTAGCCCAGGGCCATGACAACCACCTCCCTAGCCAGGGGTATCTAGGCACATGACACCAGAATGCTGTGCTGCTGAACCCTTTGCTCTGAAGGAATGCAGATAAGGTGAAAATAATTTTAAATCACTGCCTAAAAACTGCAGTAGGTAAGTGCAAGAAGTTAACCTGCCTGGTTAACTGGACTCCCCCCAGATGCAGAATCAGCCTGTTCCTATTTTGTACTCCTGAGTTAATCCATTTTTTCTCCAGTAACTCCCCTGTCAACCTGCAAAGCACCTCTTGCACCCTCAGACCTCAAAGCAAGGCACAGGCCCTGATGCCAACCTGGCTTTGAGGTCTCAGAAAATGGAATTCAAGCAGCTGCCTGCTGGATAAACACTACATTGTTAGAGAAAAAATCTTCTGCTCAGTGCAAGACCAAATCTCCAAGCATAACCTGCTCCTATTTGTTCAGCGACTGTATGTGATTGAGGCTTCCTGTCTGCACAAAAGGCTGGCCCTGACCAAGGCTTTCAGGAAAACTGCTGCATCATTTCAGAACAAGAGAAGCAAATCCAAGACAAGCACGTGGAACAAGGGTGGGACCAGGCCTGGACAGCTTATCTGAGCAAAGCAGGCTTCTCTTTTCCACACTGAAACACATCCCCAGGCCTGCTTTCCAAGACTCCTCCAGGTTGAACCATCCCATGCTCAAGTACCTGTCAGCACAAAGACACCAGCTCCCACAGGGAGAAACACAGAGGTCCACAAGAGGGACCAAACCTTGGAGCTCCCTCTGTCCTCAGGTCCTGCTGGAATGATGACTCCTATTGCTTTGCACTCACCTCCATTTGCACGAGGCTGAACTCCCAGCTTGTCAGAACAGAGAATCCCCTGCCCTGTCCCAGTGCTTGCTGCTCAGCAGGGTCAAGTGGCTCAGAGTTAACACTACAGTCACACACAGATGGGAGATATCATCAAGCCAAGATTATAAAAGGAGAAGAGACAGTGCAAGATCTTGCTGCAGCTGTCTCAGAAACATCTTTTTTATTATTTAATCACTGCCCCAAGAACCCCTAAACCCACAACAACCTCCCCCACCCTCAACATCCAACAGGATTTCACAAGTGCCCCGTTGCCTCCAACGTTTGAACTCCCCTCCCCCTTTAATGTCCAAGTTCCTGCAAAAAAGCTCCAGTCAGTGAGTATCATCTGTGAGATGGCTCCAGGGGGCCGTGGCTGGGTCCCAGTGGTGTCCAGCTGGGGCTGGGAGGAGGGGGGAGAGAAACTTGCTCCTTTACTCAATCAGTTTCTTGGCTTTGAAGAAGCGCCTCAGGTAGAAAACCTGCCACGTGGCCAGTCCAATGAGACAACACATGGAGAAAATGCTGAAGTACAGAACTCGGGTGTTTGTGGACTCTGAAACAGACAACAAACCAGTCTGACATCACCAGAGGGTCCTCATGAGGGCAGAGTTCCCAGGATATTCTCTCCCCACCCCTGTGAAACTTCAAGGGAAGGAAATAATAAAGCATGAAGGTAAGGGCACTCAAGAACCAGCAGTACTTGAGAATAAAAGCAGAGGGAACAAGAAGGATAATGAGAGGGAACAAGGTGAAACTGGTTAATGTGCAACATTAAATGTCACCAATCAATTCACATTAGGGATGGAGACAGGAAGAAATTCTTTCTGGGACTGGGACACACAAGACTCAGTGACTGCTTCAGATGAAGTATCAGCAAGTTTCCCCTATGAGGAACAGAACAGGCAGAGACCACTCTAATTGCTTGATCTCCAGATGGTGTCCTAGTAACACATCCAGCAGAAGTAAGGGAGATGACACAGCCTCTTACCATTTGTGTCCCTCATCTCCTCTTCTCTTTTCTTCATATAGGCAAAGTCATTCACAATGGACTCTGAAAGATCTTCCAGACGCCTCAATTCCACCTCCAGAGGCTTCAACTTCTCCACTTTAGCAATCTAGAAAGAAAAAAAAAGATCCAGGCAATCAATGAAGCCAAAACCAAAAGCTCCCACGTGAGTCTCCACTGCCAGTTTGAACCACTCCTCCTCACATACTACAGATCTGGGACATCCTTCCCCTAGGGAAACACCTCTACAAGCCAGAAACTACCATTGCATAAAACACTGGAGCTTCTCCCACCTGTTCTCTGAAACACACTTTCCTACTACCCCTCCCACACAGCACAGCATGCACACAAGCACATTTCTTCCTTATTCGGTCTAATGCTGGCTTATTCACACTTGGGCTTCTCAAGAGTGAGTAGAAAAGAACCTGCCATATGACTAAACCTCCAGTGAACACAAGCCCCAGACTGAAAGACAGGTGACTAACTTCCATACGTACATGATACCATTCTGTAGCCACCCAGGAGAGCAACACTGAGCCCCCACTTTGCTAACTGCTGCCATACCCCCCCCAGAAAGGCAGAGAGCTACTGGAGAGAGTCCAGCACAGGGCCACCAAGATGCTGAAGGGAGGGGAGCATCTCCCTGCTGAGGAGAGGCTGAGAGAGCTGGGGAGGAGAGGAGACTGAGGGGGGAGCTCAGCAGTGTCTATCAATATGTTAAAGGTGAGTGTAGGGAGGATGGAGCCAGACTCTGCTCAGTGTCATCCAGTGACAGGACAAGAGGCAATGGGAGTCAGTTGGAGCACAAGAGGTTGTGGGGAAACACAAGGACAAACTTGTTCCCAGTGAGGGTGGCAGAGCCTGGCAGGGGCTGCCCAGGGAGGTTGTGGAGTCTCCTGCTCTGGAGACATTCCAGTCCCACCTGGATCTGTTCCTGGGTGCCTTGGTCTAGGTGCCCCTGCTCTGGCAGGGGGGTTGGACTGGATGATCTTCTAGCTCCCTTCCAACCCCTGACATGCTGTGAAAAAAGCCCAAGCAGCCTGATTTCTGGTAGCACTGGTTTGAGGACTCCCACAAGAGCTCAGGGCTGTTACCATTTACACTGATAACTCCAAGGGCAGCTTTTGCTGCTGGCAAGGACCACGCAGCTCCCAAGAGCTCGACCCTCCTCAAGCCACCAGGTGACGCTGCTGGAACATCAGGGGAGAGCCACCTTCAGGCCAGTTCAAAAGGAAAAAAATCCACTTCCTTTAGAAAATCTGATTTTATCCAGTATCGTTTTTCTGCAGATCATGCAACCCAAAGCCCTACAAATCCCAGACTTGTATCCAAAGAGAAAAAACTCACTCAGAAAAAAAAAAAATTCAATTAGAAAGCACAGCAACGATTTGAAGTGGAATGTGTACTCCTGGCTGCAACCCAACTACACGTTGTGTAAAATCTGTGGCACAAGGACATTACTCAAAGGAAGGTAACTGCAATTCCTGTCACTGCTACAGCACAGGGCTTGGCTAACTGGTTCCTCCATAGAATTTGTCACTATTACCAAGGAATAACAGGATCCTGCCATGAATGCTAAAAGCTGTGTCCCCAAGTTATGCAACAGGAGGCAGGTCAGCAGTACAGTGATAAACATATAGCAGAGAAACATCAAAAGGCTCCAAAAGGCAGCAGTTCCAGGAGAAAAACCTGAGCAACAGTCCTTCCCTCTATGAACCCACCTTTACTACAGCAACCTGGGGAGAGAGAGGATAAAAAAAGCAAGCAGACTGCAAAGCAGTGTGGCTAAATATCTGCAGCAGCTGTACAGACACTAACCCACTGAACAGACCTTTGCAGACACACTGCTGGACAAGGCTCAGCACAGCCAACCACTCAGAGAGGTCCTCACAAGCCAAGGATGCTTGCCAGCACTACCAAGATTTGGTATCAGGTGGGACTGCAAGCCTAAATTCTTCTTTTTCCATGGATCTTTCCAGCAATCTAACTAGACTGACAAGCAAAATGGATCCTGACTTGTATTCCAAGACAGCTGTATCAGTACAGCCATGTAGCTGTATGGGGACAATGCTTCACTGCAGCAATGTAATTCAGAGTATGATGCAGGATTGTATTTAAAGAGGTTCTGCAGTCATCAGAATCCTCCCAGTTATGCTCTCTGGGGTCATCCTGTAAGATTTCAACATCCTGCAATCCTTCAGGAGCTGGCTGCCAAACAGCTGGCCAATGATTCCTCATCTCCTCCCTGACCCCAAGTGCTTTTTACCCTCCATCTAGGACATGCTCCAGACTGACTTCAAGCTCTGCTCTGCTCCTCCCAGACTAGGAAAGAAGACAAAGTAATCATTTGTAGGAATCTTTCTCTGCCAACAACTGTCACTTTCTCAGGCACAGGCTCTGTGCTGGGGGTTGATGACCCCAGATTCTAGTGAGCCAAAAGCAGAGTAGCAGTCACCAAAATTTGTCATCCAAACCAACCAGGACTGTTCCAGCCACAAAGCAACTGCTATTCCACACAGCTGCCTCTTGGGTCTAAGAAAGCCACGTCCTCCTAAGGAGGAAATGTTTAGGCTTTATGCCTATTTGCAATGTCACACCTTCAAACAAAACACCCATTTCACACCACCTACTGCTCTGCCAAACACCTTCACAAGGACACACTGCCAGTTCTTAGAAATTCACAAGTACCATTTCAGGGCTGTTGAGCAGGAAAGTAAGAAGACCTTTGGAAGGACTTGATATTAACCTAAAATGACCTTCACTGCTATAGCTAGGGGAACTTCACATCTTACTCTCTTGTTGCCTCTAATGACTACACCTAGAAGCTGGGTCATGCTGTCCTAGCCAAGAAATTCACACATCAGGTTCCCAGAGTAGAGAAGTCATTTTAGTTGATGTTGTCTCTCTTTTTTTTTCTCCCCTAACACACAAAGCTTCACTGGAACTGTAGCTTGCAGACAGGCTTTCATCATCACTGGGAAAACAGCTTCCCAGTCCCAGAGCTACAAATGGCATCACGTGAGTGCTGGGAAAGGGGAGGCTGCAGTGCAGGCAGCCAGGGGCCATACCTCCTCATAGTTCTTTGCTTCAACTCCATGCTTCATATCCAGAGTCACGAGCTGGTCGGGCATCCTCCCTGTTCCTGGAAGCATAATGAAAGGATTCATTGTGCAGAACATTGAGCCTTGCCAGGAAATCACCAGCTCTCCTCACCACTGAGGAAGAGCTCACAATATCCCTCCCCTCCACGTCTGCAGCTAGCTGCGGAGGCAGCACAGTCCAGCCTAAAAATACAGAGGCTTCACAAGAAATCCTGGCTGAAGGAGAACCTCCCAAAGATAATGAGAACAAGCTGTAACTAAAAGTGCTAAGTGTGTGTGGGATGCAAAACTGCAGAGGGTTAGGAGATGAATAGCAGCTGCTGTGAGACAGCCCTAACGAAAGGCAAGTCACCAGAGGGACAACTGTTCCATGGGGAAGCCCACGTTCCCCCTAGCAGGAAGTGCACTGGCAGCTCCTCAACTTTACAAGCATTGTAAATGATTTTTTTTTACATTCAAAAGAGAAGGTAAACTGCTCTACTCGAGGAACAGGGCACACAGGGCCCACTGACCCTCCCGTGCTGCAGTGTGACATGTCTTTAACAACATATATTTCCAGGGAAAGAACAGCTCAAATGGCTGAGACCCACTGTGCTAATGCAAATCCCAAGATGGCAGAAGGCTTCTGAAGCCTGGAAAATGTCACTTCAGAGCCCAGCCAGCTGGAGCTGCACACACAGCAAGCAGAAGAAGGCTGCAATCAATAGCACAGTAGGTATTTTTAAGGCTGTAACCCCCAAACTAGGGACACCTATGGCTAACAGCTTCTTTTAACTGCTACAGACTGTCACATCTGAGAACATTCACAAGAGAAGATGAAAAAAACTAAAATTAAGATATCCTAAAGAATGCAGTACATCAGCTGAGCCAAGTATCATATTCCACTATACCCCCAACCAAATAATGCCTGCATATAACATGTTCCCAAATCCCAGCACTTAGGGACACACATTTGCCCTCAGCCATCTGCCAGCAAACACAAGGTCTGAATTCATTTACACTGTTCATTTCAGACTCTTTAGCCAGGAGCACATCCAATATTCACACTTTGCCTTAGGAGGCTGCCAGATGGACATTCCCTCAGTTAACAAATTCAATGTAGTTTAGTTTACACTGGGCCACTCCAGTCAGAGGTAGGAAGATACTCCAGAGCTTCAGTACAACACCCCCAAATCTACTCTCTACCCACTGAACCAGCAATTCAACACCAGAATCACCTCCACCTTCTACTGCTGTCAGAGCAGGGAAAAACCTACTAACAAGATGGTCCACATCAACTACAAACTGTTGCTTAAATTTCATGAGGGATACAAGAGCTCAAAATTCAAACCCAGCTACTGTGGATAAATCAGGATTAGGATGGATTTTTTTTTTGACTTGCTTATAAAAGACCAGCTACTGTAAAAACAAACTCAAATCCCAGCCCTGTTCTTTAACAAACAGGCTGTACACAGCCACCCAGTGCTCCTTTCTCCAACCACAAACTCACCACTTATGCTATAGATACACCAGCATGCCTGGAGACTGACCAGCAGCACAACCAATAGTAGCTGCAGCAGAAAAAGTGAAAAACACAGTTCAGTGAGATGTGGGGGTTTTTTTTAAGGTTTAAATTACAGCAACTTGGATAGAGAGCTGGAACTTCCAGGAAGACAAGATAAAAAGGCCAGTGAACATAACTGGAAGGATTAATTTATCAGGCTGGAAGAGAAACCTGCCAAGAGCCAGTAAGAAAAAACTTAAGGGCCAGTGGGTGCAAAGGGATGGAAAACAGACAGTCTGCTAGAGGCTAATGTCACAGACTGGCCTGGAAAAACTCAAGCTGCTCTTTTACAAGTTTATTGACCCAAAGGCACTAAGCAGCTCCCTTTATGCTCATCAAATCCTCAGTAACTCCCTGCTCCTCCTGCAGCCAGGGCTCACCAGAGCAGACTGGATCAGCAGCAAAGAGAAGCACAGTTGAGTTCCAGACATCTCAAACTGAATTGATACCAACATCCCCCAGAAGGTCTTCCAGATGTCATCTCACATGAGCACAGAACTGTTTCCTGGGAGATTAGGGGAGCTCCTAATTTTCAAAGTCAGTGGAAAAAGAGGATGGTTGAACTGTATTAAAAAAAAAAAAAAATCCTATGGGAATTCCAGGAAAAAATGAGCCTAGATTCTTTAAAAAGTTTAGGGAACTTAAACTTAGCCCTGGTAAGGAAGACAGGACTCTGCCACCTTGGATGGAAAAAAAAAGCCTGTCATGTAAACAGCCATAGCTGCAAAAAGCACCCTAAGAACTCCTCAACTCTATCATAAAGTAGATTTTCTAAATAGCATCTCCTTCACACTTCCTCTTCCTCATTTCTGTGGTTAAGGATTGAGAAATCCCAGTTGCTTAGACCCCTCAGATCCCAACGGCTCTGTGCTTCCTCCACCAACAGTGTTTCTCTTCTAGTACCCCCCCAACATCCTCCTTCTGAGTCCTGACCACTTGATGACTGTGGAAAAAAAACCCAAGCCTCTAAAGAGAACCATGGGGAGAAACCAGCACTTGGTCAGTTCCCCCATTCCTGTGCTGACCTTAGTGTGGAAACTTCCTTGGGATGTGGTTATTTTTTCCACAGTCACTTCACTAAGTCCTGCAGATGCTCAAGACTCACAGTGATACCATCCTTTAATATTTCCTTGATTTCCAGCACAGGCATGTGAAATGTGGAGATCTTCATCAGGCAGCATCTCTCTAGCAAGAAACCTGGAGTGTCTGGGTCCAAAAACAAACCAAACACCAAAGAGAAAGCCTCTGGAAGAGGGTTCAGCTGCTCAACTGAACTGCTCTAGATACTGGCACCACAACACCCCAAAGAACTATAAAGGGCTCAGCCTAGGTAAGAAACCTCTGGTCACAAGCACTGAAATAAAAGTCTAGACACAACTAAAGGAAGAAACCTTTCCTACTTCAGTGTGTGATCACAAGGAAGCTATGAAAGGATTTGTGGGGCTGTATGGAGACCTCCCAGATGCTGGACAGTAAATAGGAGTGATTCCCAGATGAGTCACTAGTGCTTTCATGTCTCAATGCATTGGGGAACATGTGGAGTGAAAGAAAAGCAAAAAAATAATATAAATATATTATATTTAATATAATAAAATATAAACCTCCATCTGCTCCCAGCACCACAAATGAGACCAGCTTCAAAGGTCAAACAGAGTTCTGTGGGTCACAGTCAGGATCACTTTACCCATACCTCTAATCCACATGAACTTAGTGACTTAGTCTAGATGATCCTGCTCTGGCNAAAAAAAAAAAAAAATCCTATGGGAATTCCAGGAAAAAATGAGCCTAGATTCTTTAAAAAGTTTAGGGAACTTAAACTTAGCCCTGGTAAGGAAGACAGGACTCTGCCACCTTGGATGGAAAAAAAAAGCCTGTCATGTAAACAGCCATAGCTGCAAAAAGCACCCTAAGAACTCCTCAACTCTATCATAAAGTAGATTTTCTAAATAGCATCTCCTTCACACTTCCTCTTCCTCATTTCTGTGGTTAAGGATTGAGAAATCCCAGTTGCTTAGACCCCTCAGATCCCAACGGCTCTGTGCTTCCTCCACCAACAGTGTTTCTCTTCTAGTACCCCCCCAACATCCTCCTTCTGAGTCCTGACCACTTGATGACTGTGGAAAAAAAACCCAAGCCTCTAAAGAGAACCATGGGGAGAAACCAGCACTTGGTCAGTTCCCCCATTCCTGTGCTGACCTTAGTGTGGAAACTTCCTTGGGATGTGGTTATTTTTTCCACAGTCACTTCACTAAGTCCTGCAGATGCTCAAGACTCACAGTGATACCATCCTTTAATATTTCCTTGATTTCCAGCACAGGCATGTGAAATGTGGAGATCTTCATCAGGCAGCATCTCTCTAGCAAGAAACCTGGAGTGTCTGGGTCCAAAAACAAACCAAACACCAAAGAGAAAGCCTCTGGAAGAGGGTTCAGCTGCTCAACTGAACTGCTCTAGATACTGGCACCACAACACCCCAAAGAACTATAAAGGGCTCAGCCTAGGTAAGAAACCTCTGGTCACAAGCACTGAAATAAAAGTCTAGACACAACTAAAGGAAGAAACCTTTCCTACTTCAGTGTGTGATCACAAGGAAGCTATGAAAGGATTTGTGGGGCTGTATGGAGACCTCCCAGATGCTGGACAGTAAATAGGAGTGATTCCCAGATGAGTCACTAGTGCTTTCATGTCTCAATGCATTGGGGAACATGTGGAGTGAAAGAAAAGCAAAAAAATAATATAAATATATTATATTTAATATAATAAAATATAAACCTCCATCTGCTCCCAGCACCACAAATGAGACCAGCTTCAAAGGTCAAACAGAGTTCTGTGGGTCACAGTCAGGATCACTTTACCCATACCTCTAATCCACATGAACTTAGTGACTTAGTCTAGATGATCCTGCTCTGGCAGGGGGGTTGGACTAGATGATCTTCTAGCTCCCTTCCAATCCCTACCTGTGATTCTGTGAACTTGTTCAGAAGGTTAAAGCAGCCAAAAAGCTTTCACTTCACTTACCCACAGGAAGCTTGCTCTCAAAACAGGCCTCAAACATGTCATAATCTTCAGTGGTGAAGGCAAACTTGCCCTTAGTGGCATCCTCCTTGGCATACAGGATGTGCCCAGCTGAGTCTGTGATCTGGAAAGGAGACAAGGAGGGTGAGCAACACACTGCTCCATTGCCAGGGGCTCACACTGCTTGTGCCATGCAGGAAGAAGTCTCTTAGCATCCCCTTTGGAGCTGCTGCATTCTCCTTTCCAACAGTTTTCCTCACAACAATGTCAATTTCTCTCTCTCTCATACTCCAGCAGATGACAAAATCAGGGTACCTCTAAGGTAATTACTGACTCTTGGATTCATCAAAAAAAAAAAAAAACACTGAAAAACAATAAACCAACCAGAAAACACCAAAACCACACCAACTGCTGTTCCTCCATCACCTCTGAATATGTACTGCATTGAGGAACTCTCACTGAGCCAAACTGGTGTTCACTCACTGCCTTCTTTTTGCAAGCAAAATTAATAATTTCCCATAGCAACAGAGTTATGGAAAAGCCTTGTGGGATAAAAAACACCCCAGAAGATGAAATGGAGATGGGTACAGCTACACCTCTAGAAAAGAGCCATCAGTTATACAAGGTTTGGGTGCCCAGACCCATAAAAGTGGCCACTTCAGAGGACAACTCAGACTACACAGACAGAATGATGATTGCTTTGCACTAAGTCTATGAAATGACTAAGAATAGGAGGCAAAAACCACAGAAGGTCTCCAGAAATGCTTCAGTGAAGAGTAAACCAAAGGAGAGGCATTTCATGATGCAGACCTGAGACTATGCTGTGTTCACTTGGAATTCTCTGACACTGGTGGGGGGTGAAAAAGAATTGAAGGTGTGAAAATCAGCAGTTTATGTTCCACTGGAACACTTCCCAGATCCCTTCAACTCCAACCTTCAGCAAGTATGTATGAAAAAGCATCAGTGCTGAAGTTACTCCAGGTCTCTGAAAGTCTTGTGAGATGAAGAGACTAAAAAAGCTTGGGAATAATTCTGAGAACTGAAGAAAGGATGAAATTTGTGGTATTGAGAAGGCAAGACAGACATTCTATTTTACTCCATCTTACAACAGAGTAACAGCCTCATTTCCCTGCACAAAGGTGACACAATCTGGCTAATTTTGTACCCAAAATGACTCTAAACAATCTTTACTCTTATTACAACACCTACTTAACTCCCTGTCAGGGTACACCACTAATTCTGGTCTCAGAACATGTGTGGACCTTCACATGGATAAAGAAAGTAGCTGAATTAGGCAGGAAAAATGAATTATATAAATGCTGCTGCTTCAAAAGTGCAGGAAAGACTTTAGGAACAAGCTGACTCTACAGAACAGGTGATCCCATAACTGTCCAGCATGGGATTTGCTGTAGCTGCCCCTGCACCATATGGTAGTTGTCAGCACTTGAGAACAAGGAGCAGAGGAACACGTGTCTGCCTGCACAGCCAGCCACAGGCAACCAGCACAAACCAGCTTCTGTCTGGGGGACACCAGACTATTGGAAGCACCCAGCTCAAATGAGCAGGTCCTGCTGGAGTGCTGGGCTTCCAGCATCTCATCTCACACAGAGAATGGTTAGGGCTGGAA
>VYZU01033510.1:0-17458 GCA_013401355.1 Ceyx cyanopectus | reverse complement strand
TTAACCAACTTTGAGACTACTGTGAATATTCACTGAAAAGTCAACATCTCTGTATTTTGTGAACTAACTATAGAAACCTCTGAAAACCTAACAGGTCTAAATTATACTGCAGCTCCAAACTAAGAATCTGCTCAATACCACCTACGATCCTCAACAATTTGTGAAAGATTATTATTATCAGACTCCAAAATATTTTTGTCTTAAAATGAAGCAAATTAGCACATTTAAGAAAAATAACAGGTACCATTGTTGTGAAAGGCAATACTGCTGTATCCCACAGTAACTGTCCAGAATGCTGAAGCTCCACAATGCTTCCAGGAGCTCCCATTTTGAATGCTCAAGCTTAATAGGGCTTTATATTTGTGCATAATTTGGTAATGATTTTTTCCAGAACTAATGAAGCTAAATGACTAACCAGGCTCCATTCTGGAGACTTGTGTTTCCCTTGACTCTACAGGAAATCCAGTTGTTGCTAAGCTAAATAATGCTGTACACTGTAAACAAAATATGTCATTAGTTTTTATGCAGTTAGCTCTACTCAAGGGGGCAAAAGAAGTGCTGGTTCCCAGGCATGGTTTAACTCAGCTTCTGTCCCTATATGTATTTTGAAACACTGACTTTTGTTATCATTGTTAAATTCATCATCTTATTTACTTAGCACTTTACATGCACCAAGGGAACTGAAGTTGATGCAGTTCCTTCAGGAACTGACAACAACTCTGGGAGATTAAACAAAAGCTCTCTGCTACACTTCTCTCTAAATTGGCATTGGCTGTCTATTATTACATCTAAAATCCTCTTTATAGTAGTAGTTGAATTTGCAGGCAGGCAGGTAGCTAGAAGATTTGTACAAAAAGATCATGTTATCAACTTGTTTCAGTAAGGGCAATTCGCTGAGTGTTCTAAGTCACACTTCTTTTTAGTATTTTATGTGTTAAGTACAAGAAACATTCAACATTCACCAGACCAAAACTAATCTTAGGAAGAATTTAGAGGGAACTTATTATAAAACACCTGAGTTTAATTTCTTTTTCATATAGATTCTTTGTAAACTACTACTACTGAGATGGCATCTACAAATACCCGAAGGGTGGGTGTCAAATAGAAGGAGCCAGCCTCTTCTCTGTAGTGCCCAGCAATAGGACTAGGAACAAGGGTATAAACTGGAGCATAGAAGGTTCCACCTCAACATGAGGAGGATCTTCTTAACTGTGAGTGTGACAAATCCCTGGAACAGGCTGCCCAGAGAGGTTGTGGGGTCTCCTTCTCTAGAGACTTTAAGAACCTGTCTGGATATGTTCCCGTGCAGAATGCCCTGGGTGATCCTGCTTTAGCAGGGGAGTTGGACTCTGTGATCTCTAGAGGTCCCTTCCAACCCCTAACATTCTGTGATTCCATGATACATGTCTACTGTGAAAAATATAACTGCATTTATTATACAGTGTAAATAGGAAAACAACCTAATAGAAGTGTTGAAAACAGACTCTCTTCTAAATAGTGAAAAAGGAAGCAAGGGAAATGTCCCTTATAGGAAGTGTGTAAGATTACATTGCATGATAGACCCATGTAATGTATGCAAGCTTTTAACAGCCTTAGTGTTCAGCTAGCTCCATACCCAAAAAGTAGCTTATTCTTGCCTCAGAGAATGCTTGATATAAACTCTGTGTGCGTGGACTGATATGCCAAAGACTTCCATTTATCCAATGTAACTTTTCATGGCTCTGATTTCAGTAACATTTTGTGGAATTAAGTTACATATTATGTATACTGTGTGGGGAAAAAAAAAACCAACCAAGACTCCTAAAGTATATTCAGGATTATGTGCTGCCTTTCAATTTCATAGACCCTGTTTACTATTTTGCATGCAAATAGGAATCCCTAAATTAATTTCCTTTGTCAGCTATACTGCACACTTCCACCGTGTGACTTCGTTCTCTAAACTGGCAATACTGGCCCTTAGTACATCCCTATAAAATGGCAGATAGGCAAGTCACACTGAACCAAACCAAATGTATTCCAATAAAAAGAGCAGTAGCTCCAATAGACTCAGTACAACTGTCATTTCACATCCCACTCTTTCAAAAAATGAATAATTTTATTAAGTTAATAGAAAATAAATCTCTATTACTATCTAGATTTCTTAGATTTTGGGTTGTGTACAGGAAAGGTTTCCATATTACTATGCCAAATGGCTTGTTCTGTCTTACACACTTGGGTCTTTTCTTGCTGGTTAGAACATTCTCAACTCATCCACAAAGTAATACATTTTGGATTTTTCCTCTAAGATTTGCTATCTTGTATTTCCTTGAAGGCACTCCCCTAGTACATTTAGGTAATTATAAATCATTCTGAACAATCATTTTCTTTTATTACACTACTTTTATCAAAAAATATTTTTTGATAGCAAGTTTCAGGACTCATATTCATAAATTACATTATTTGATCTGTGTACCACCCTCTGAAAGCCATTTCCTTTAAAACACAGAGCTGTAATATCCTCTGCAGCCCACTCAGAAAAACGCACCATTTCAAATGAGATTGTCAGCAATTACAAAGCCCATTCATTGTCGAAGTGCTTCTTACCTACAACTCAGCGGTTTTCAAATGTCTCTGTTCATGTACCATTCTTTTTGACTTTTCACTTTCTGACACTGCTTCATCTCCAGTACTTGGAAGACTTGATCAAAACTGCCAGGTATTTCCAAGTCTGAGCACCAGTCCAATTAACTGTCCAAGATCTGCTCCCCTAGCTCTGGTGTTGTGCTAAAAGTGACCACTGTCAGTGGGGAAGGGAGAGCTTATGGCCAGAGTAGACTGCTTCCATATAGAGTTTCTAGATGCCTTTGACCTGAACTAAAAGCTGTAAGTAATCTGTAGTGCTTATTACCTAAAGAACAGCTGAAATCCACCTTCCTTTGATTCTTGGTATTGCAGCCCTCACAGGTTTGATTTTCCAGGCACCAGGGGCAGATGCCCCTGTTCTCCTGCAGCATCTGACAGCTGCATTCAGGTCATTCTTGTGCTAAGCTGTGCTCATTTACCTTGGTTTTTCAAATTACCTACAAGTCCATTTTCCTTCGCCTTTCTTTTCCAGGTCAGAAATGGTGAGATTCCAGCTCCCCTGGCAAGGCAGCCTGGAGCAGGGCGGGGGAGCTGCCCCAGCCAGAGGGGGCTGCTGCCCACTCAGCGTGCAGCAGGATCGACGCTCTCCCACCGGCGGAGCTGGGATTGCTGAGAACGGTACCCAACCCACTACACAACTGCTTTGTTTCCTCACTGACTCCTAAGATCCTCAGCACGAAAGCTAGTATAGAATAGTAAATCACCAAAGCCACAAACTAATCCTAATGAACCTTGACATTCTAGACCTAAATAAAAGGTAATATCCCAGCTTTCTACCCTCACTCCCCAAGTAATTTTGTGTTTAATAGAAGACTGAATGCATCACTTAGAGGGGTCTAGAGCACAAGTCTTATGAGGAATGGGTGAGGGAACTGGGGTTGTTTTGCTTTTCCTCTGAGGTTTCCAGCCCTTCTAATCACAACCTACAAGGGGGATGTAAATGATGGTCTCCTCTACATACACATTCAATCTGACAGGAGCACATTCCCATGGCACGGGGTCGGGGGGGGAAATTACAATTAGAAAAAGCATTTCAAGTCTCTTAGATACCTTCACATGAAGGCCTCTTGTGATTCACGTGCCTTTTCCTCCATCTTTATAAACCTGCTCTGTGTCTGCTGTGCCAGATGCTGCAATTAATTTACTGGATCCAACATAGCAGTTTGAAGCTCTTCAAGGAATCTGGCCTGTTGGGCAGTCAGTTCTCACAGCTGCCACAACAGTTGTAAACTCCAGTCATTACCCCTTTGAACTCCTATGGCAGGAAAATAAATGATGGTAGAAAAAGTCCACTATTAATGGATCAAAGATTGAAAATAGAAAGTCTCTTGTTGCTTTGTCCGTGCACAGCCTCGCAGAAAGAAAGTGCTGCTCATAAATTAGTTTGTAGAGAGTTAAGGGTTGCCATAAAATTGCAGACATTCATTCTCTAATTAAAGAGCAATACTACATGCAACTAAGCTTTGTTCCTGCTCAGGCAATAAATTATTGAATATGATAACCTATAAATTCAGCACATTGAATGCTACTGGGATGAAAATTTTATTAACCATCATATGCCGAGCGTTAATCAAAATTTAAAAAAAAAAAAAATCCAAACAATCAAAACAAAACATCAAAACCACAGAAGAGGCCATTTATCCTTTGTTGCTAAAAATAGACCTGAGCAAGCATTAAACCAACTGCAGCTAGGCAGTGTGGGTCTGCTGCAGTGGTGGGACACGGCTGCCCTCTGAAGGGGACCTTGCACCCAGCACAGGGCTGGGCACCACAGAGAAATCCTTCAATAGTGACAACTAAAAATGGTATTTTAGTTCAAACTGTGAGTGCTTGTGTCCTTGAAATGGGCCAGAAAGTCATCTCACAGAGTGTCTCTGCTGGGTTTCTCACCCCCTTGAATCCCCCCCTTTCCTGGGCTGAAGGAACTAAATATGCACAACACTTGTAGTGCTACCTGAGGTCAAATGAGTTTCAATATTTGAAGAAATAACAGCATTTGACTTGATCACACTGTTAGAATTCATTAAACCTGTTTAATTGACTGACAGTGATTAAGGTAAAGTTATGCTGAAATTGGCTTAACCACAAAATAAATGTTCAGAATAAGATGCAACCAGTGCTTTTCATGTGCTCAATGTTTCAAAGGACTCTTACCAAGTTAAAAACATCATAATTATCCTCTAAATCTCAGTAAATATTTTCATGTGATAAAAAAGGAGTTAAATGCAATAGCTCTTAAAACATACATCTTAAAGTTTTAAAATATTCCTGTAATAGTACATGTATGTTTATTGTAGACAGCTCATTTACCATCTGTTTGGCATGCAAGGAGACATTAAGTTTAGGTAAAAAAAGATGTAACTAAACATTAGACAGCTAGGGGTCCAATGTTACATTTACAGAGTGAAATCACTGTTCCTTAGGACAGTGAGACTTACCAAGGACAAAGGCTTCTCCTCGGGGGCTTTTGAGTGGCAGCAGGTTGGGGTGGTCATGTTGCTTCTCCATGGCTGTTGGTTTCTCCAGCAGAGGACCAGCTGTTCCGTTCCGTGGAGGGCCAGGCTGCCTCTGATGAAGAGGAGGAGAAGTGGTCAGGAGACCAGCCATCCCAGGTGGACCAAATGAAGAAAATCCTGGCCAAGCTCCCTTGCTGTGGCAGTGGGTAAGTTTCAGAGATTAATGCAACCCTCTGCAAAGATTATTTCTTAACCTGAAGGTCCCACAGCTTCAGTAAGAAGCAGTAATACTATATACCAAAATTAGCAGGCCCTTTGCCCACCCCTTCCAGTTCCAAGGAAACAAGATAGTCCCACCAAACCCTAATCAGTACCAGCTAGGACACTAATTTGAGATCTTTGCTGACAGGAGTTTTGTAGGAAGACTGGTTTTTACAAGCACAGTGAGGTTGCACTAACGTATTGGGTTTGGTTTGGGTTTTTTTCAATGTATATATAGATGTGATGAAAAAATGTGGCAAAAGCTCATGTCTTGCTTGGAGACCACCAATCCTGATGGCTACAAAACAGCCCCTGCAGAGCTTGCAGAGAGAATCACGCAGCTAACTGAACAGCTTGAGCTTAAAGGGCATGAAGTGAAAAAACTGGAAACAAATATGGAAGAGGTAAGAGGTGCCAAGAAGAGTGTGCAAGAGCTATTTATGTATCTTTTAAGTGGCTGCATTTATATAGATTTTTTTATTTTATTCTGTCCATTCCACACTCTGTTGCTGATGTTTCTCTCTGTGCTGTTAGTTTGTCAGCTCCAACATCTCATGCTTTGCCGTAACACCTGCATTTCTAATCTGGTTTGCACCCATACCTCCATTTATTTGGGGGATGTTGAAATCAGGGTTTAGCAGATAGAACAGATGAAATGTCCCCAACTTTTGTAGCTGTTGCATGGCTCAGGGAAGCTGAAGCACCTCACAGGACAAAGCTCACAGAGAGCTCATGGAGCAGGCTGATTTCCATCTGCTGGGGCAGTGTGTACCAACTAATACATAGCATTAGCAGGGTTAGAAACGAAAATGACTTTCTAGAAGGCTCAGTGAGGATCAGATATTGTTTTCCTTTTTCACTCTCATTATATTTGTGGTTTTGGGAACTGAAGTTCCTTCCCAACTATTAAAATCCATTTCCACCAAACAGTATGTGTATCAAAGCCTCCAGCTTTTCAAGTTCCTTAGTTTTTTCTAAAACTGCAACAAATATTTAAAAAAATGAGGAAAAAAATGGATTAACAGAACTAGAAAAATTGGCATTTCACACACCTGATTTTGTTTCTCAGTGTAATATTGATAAATATATTTAGATTGTGTTTGCAACAAGAAACTGAAAAAAAACCTGGTAACATTTCATTATGGTGGGAATGGTAATGATTGTGAAATAATTTTACATTTATTAATAAACCTCAAATCTGTCAGTGCTCTCAAAGGACCAAAATGAATATTGAAGTGACATATTTTCCAGGAAATGCTTTTCAGGCTCTTCTTAGCAACTTGGCCACACATCTGCAACAGGCCTGTGTCTGTGGCAGAGATACTTTTACCTATGGGGTGGCAGCTTTTGTAGTTCAAAATTTTGCTTCCCCAACTGACATTTACCAGAGAAGGGGGAAAATGTAGCTTTACAATGATTGGACAAGAAAGTGAAAAGCTCCAGTGCTTTTAATTTCCCATGTCATTGTCCAGATGAAGGGCCCCTTGCTAGGTGAGCTGCAGCAAAAGGTGGAGGAAACTGAATTGTTGAAGATGGAGCTGCAGATGCTGGAGACTGAGAGAGTTAGGCTGTCACTGGTGGAAGAAAAACTTCTGGATGTTTTGCAACTTCTTCAACAACTTCGAGACTCGGTATGGCAAGAAAGTAGTAACTGGTTTCAGTAGTGTCCTTTCCAAACTAAAAATGATGGTCATACCTTCTATTAAAAATCCTTCACATGAGGACACATTTGTACATGTGCTTGCCCTGGGAACTGCCCAGTGATTGCAGAAAACCTTTAGACTCCTATGTTTGACTTTGTAAGAGAAGCTTAGAGCCCTCCTTGGATCTAGATCTCCAAGCTCTCATTATCCTCTGAACAAAACCTGAGAGGAAACAAGGAAAATAGAAATGCTAGCAATCAGAAAGATTCTTCTAGGGGAGGACCTCTGTTTAACTGCATCCTAATGAGACATTGAGTCAGTATTAAAGGGATAAAACCCCTTCCTATATAACATGGAATTATAAAAGCTGATGCAGTAACATCCCAGAAATACACAGACAGTGTGGCAGTTAAGTTCTTTAGAAAATCAGTTTAAATCTCCCACTTGGGAATTAAAATAGTAAGGGCTGGCAAAAAAGATGGGCAAATTGGATAACCTGCAGAACACAGAGCACTTTGGGAGCCACACTGGACTGCTAGGAACTGATTCATTTGGTAATGACTGAGGGTTCTCAATTTTCAGCAAAGCTCTGCCTCATCTGTGTGAGATGAGAATGTTCCCTCAGATGATCACTTTACTTTGCTTGAAGCATGCTCATGTTCCAGCGATGACTCTAGGGAACAAGTGGAATATCTCATCATTTGGTAACTTATTTTAGCACTTGACATGGAAATTCTGCTTTCATATGGCAAGCCTGACACTTGCATCCATAACAATCCAGTGAAGGATTAAACTGGTAAAGACTGTAACTGGCAACAAGCTTAATTTGCTCTTCTGTGTCAAGGCTTCAACCTGTCAGTCACTGGTCAGCTGTATCATTGCCAATCCTGTCTGCTTAGGAAACAGCCCATCACACAACGTGCCGTATGGCAGCAGTAACAGCACTTATGCTAAGCTCTGCTGGAACCGGGCCACTGCGAGCTGCAAGCAACGAGGCCGGCAACACCAAGATCATTTACAGCATTCCCAGTAGACTTTAGGATCCCCTAAATCCCTGATGGGATACACTTCAGACAAAAGCAAGTTTATTAACCAGGAAATGTGGGTTTGTGTGTCATTTCCCCAGCAGATTCACCTTGAGATTTTCAATATCACAAGCACCTCATGTGCAAGAGAGGCGGCCATAAAGTGACTACTATCCAAAGGCAAAGGCACATCCCGTTAGGATTATTAAACCTTCCCACTGTGCTGCAGAGGTCACATGCAGCCCCAGCCTGCCACAAGCTGATTCCCCCTAATGCCCAGTCACCACTGGGGCAGGCAAGCAGAAGGGAGATAGCTGACCAGAGTCAGTCAGCAAGGCCAGCATTGCCTGGGCTGCGGAGAGGTGCAGCATCCTTCTGCCAGGATAGCTTCCATCTAACTCCACTTCTTGAGGGTTTAACAAGAACTACCTGTCCCTGCAGACACGGGTGCTCATAGTGCTAATTAAACTGATTGCAAGATCATGTCTGAGAAAGCAGGCATTAGTGGCTGGAGAGCAAATTGAGTTTGTTTTTCCAGACACATTATGTAAGTGTCCCAGCAGATTTCTAATATAAAACTGCCACTGAAAAAGACCATCCAATCTCCAAGTAGTTTTCACTTCTACTGAATAACTGCTATTTCTACTGCTATATCAAGGAAACTCCCTCCCCCCCAAAAAAAGAAAACCAACCCTGCTATTTGAGCACTAAGAGAAGATGCTTAGAAATAAAGCCTGTATCAAGTCCTGTGTTGTCAGGATTCAGCTTCATTTTGGTTTGATTTTGAAATGCAAATAGGAATTTGCAACTATTAATTTTCTATGTGCTGTGCATAGATTTTTGTTGCATACATTTAAACTGGTGAAGGGCATATTTATGTCATAATATTATTTTGTTTTTTAAAGAACATATCTAAACGAACCTTGGGGAAAATCTTGCTGAGCACTTTGGAATCCTGCCGTGACCCCCAACCTGGTAAGAAAATAAATCACATCTAAAGAGAAAGCAGCATCAAAAGTGTCCTTTTGGGGGGAAAAAAAAAAAATGAACAGATGACTAAGAAAAAAAATATATCTAATTGGGGGGGACAAGTTAAAAAGAAAGAAGTACTATGCAAGATTACCTATAAAAAGGGATGATTCCTAGCCTGTGACAGAAACAGGAACGGATCCAGAGTTTGGGTTTTTTTCCAAATTTTAACTAGAATTTGGCCTTCAAGGAACAGTTCCATATCTGAAAGTCTGTAGGGCTTCACTGATATGAGGAAGTGGAAAACATGGCCAAGTACATAAGGCACCTGTTTATCACACTTGCTGTCCCACTGTATGTTGTATTCCTCTGCTGCAACACAAGACACTCAAACCAGAATGTTTCTGTGAAGAAATGGGATTAAACCTGCACTCCCCTAATAATAGCCTCTCATGTTCCTTTCATGCAAATTCAACTCGCCAGCTTCTCTCCCTTGGCAATGGCCTGTTGTGCCAGAGCTGCCTCTGTAGAACCTGTACAGGGATCAGAGCCTGGAGGTATAGGTTTGATTACTTTGCTCCTATTAGCAGAGCATTTGTACATCCAAGAAATGAACATTGTGTACACAGCCTGAGAACGTGGCTTGGAGGGGCTTTTAATGTCAGGACTGGAGTCAAAGACAGCATTATCAAAGACTAGATGTGGCCTGAGGGTTTAATTTTTGAGAATATTATTAACAGCAATTGAGGGATAATAACACACAAGCCCTTCTGGGTTTTGCTGTTTCAAAGCCTTGTTATTAGTCATGTCCAGCAATCCAGGGTGCTGGCAGCCCAAAGCTGAGCTGTGCTGTTCCAGCATGGCCACAGAGGAAGAAAAGGCAGACAGAGACCTTTGTGGCTTCAGGACACCAAGAGACAGAGAAACCATCTCTGCTGTACGTCAGATATTCTCCTGGTGAGAACAAGAGGAGACTGTATCCCCAGCACACAGATGTACAGGGGGTGCCCAGGAACACTGACTCCAAAGGATGCTGCTGAACCAATGTACCTCTCTCTAACTGCAAGCACAGCTCAGCTTCCTAAAACCACATTGACAAGTGAAGCCACCTTGTGCAGCTCACTACATCATCATGGCCATGAACCATCTCTGCTTTCAGTTTTCTGGCTGTGCACTTCATAGACTTAAGCAGCTTTCCTTTGTATCTGAATGTCTCCTTTTTTCACAAGACTAAGGGGATGGTTGGATGAGCAGCAATTTATTTTGACATGAAATAGTCTTTGTTCACATGGCTATGTGAGAACTCAGTGAGCACCGAATGATATCAAGATAGGATTTCATTATTTGGTCTCAACACTTACATGTTTTATGGTAATTACTTGAAGTGGCACCTAAGAAGAAAAAAAGCTTGTTACAATTGTTAAACTGCAACTTCCTGTCTTTGTTCAGATTATAATGCTTGCCATTTTCTTTTAAAAGGAAAAGCCCACCTCTTTGAAGTCCTAGACACTCTGTACCACGAGCTGGCAGCCTGTGAACTCTTACAAAGTCAGCCTCTGGAGAAGGCGCAGAGCTGCCAGTCCCTGTCCAACCCACTGGTCATCTCATGCTGAGCAGCACTGCCACCTACGACCTGCACCACCAGCCAAACAGCAACAGTCCTCTGTCATTCACATGAGCAAGATGGATCCCATTCAGCAGAGCCTGGTGATGGATCAGAGACACTGAAGGCTGCTGCTCCTGGGAAGAGCCCTGGCTCCTCAGCCCTCCCTTGAGCCACGGAACGTTCACACGACGTGGCAATGCCAGCCTCTAGTGGAAGTCTGACCATCCCCATGTGATGGCCCTCCATCCTGTTTTATTTGGATAAGCAAATAAAAGCTACTCCAAATACACCAACACGACCTATTTAGATTTCAGCCCTGGCCCCACACAGGCTGGACACAGCTTCTAGCTGTTCTGATAGCTCAGTTCCAAAGCCTGTGTTGTCACTGGCAAGTAAACAGCTTCCCTAACAGAGAAGGGCCAAAATAACTGTATTATAAACACACGGGTTTATGCCAGCAGTGCAAGTTTCAAGGGCTCATGTATAAACGTGTTTGTGTGTGTCTGTTTGTGGTTCATTTATTCACTGTATTTAAATCTGGAGTTAAGGTTTGTTACTGCTCTGCTGAATTTTGTATTTGCAATTATAGAGATGCCTTAGAAATCCACAGGAGTCTTTCCTGATGATGGGCTTAGATTTTACATAAAAACTTAAATATAATTGCTTGACAAAGGTACGAAGCAGTCTCATTCCCAAGGCTCTCAAGGAAAGGGTTGATAAATTCACTGCAGCAGCTGCTGCTGTTGGATTAGCAACCACCACGTGCAGAATGTTAACACTGTTCTCTCATTTACCTTCCCTCAGTGCAACTGCAGACACACAAAGCCTGGCCCTGTTTACAGACAGATTAATGTCAAAATGGGGCCTAATCACTGTGCCACGTACTATTTTAATAAGCAGTAAAATAATTCCTGGGGCAAAAGTAAATAAAGTAGGTTGCTTCCAGGATGTTTTTTGTTGTTTTGTTCAACTCTCAGCCACAGAAACTAAAGCAGCAGAGCTCTTAAATGATCCAGCTGAATTTCAGTGATCAAAAAGATGCCCTGTGGATCTTTGAAGGATGGGAAATGGTTTGCCTAAGATCATGCCAGCAATTAAATAAGAGCATTCCATTCAGAATGGAATGACTTTTTCCTGTGAAGATGGTTTTCTTACGGGAATAAGGTCCATCCCACAAGGGGAATAAGAATATTTCCTTTGCAGACATAATGCACTCTCTCTATAGCTTACACACCCAATGCTGTGGCCTCACTCAGCATTTACAGCCATGCTAGCAGCAAAAATCTGCAATATGTATTTTATTTTAGAGGAGAAATTTTTACTTGTTTATAAACAATGGAACAAACTGTTCAGTGTTGTTTTACCTGTTGATTTCTTTCTGGTTTAACACAGGAAGTTTTTAAGAATAGATATAGATGGGGGTATGTAGATTTTTCATAAAGATAAACAGGACATATATATATAGTGCAATATTTGCCTTGTAAGAAAAAAAAAGTGTGTACCAATACTAAATATATTACTAACACAACACTAAGCATAATATACTATTACTTAGTATATAGTAAGCTGTACACTAAATGTGCAACACATAACAATTAAAACGAGCAGAAGTTAGTTCCCTGCTTGGGTCCATTTCTAAAAAAGCCAAGAAGATGTATCAGTTTGTGTTGTGCAGCTCTCAGATTTCTCCCAGGAATACTCTATATGTATAAAGAGAGAAAATGCCAGTAACTCATTAAATAATCAATTAAATGATGATAAATATCTGTGTGTACAATTCGCAGAAGAGACATTTCAGGAATAGCATTATTTATAATGCAAACATATGGCTGATTATGGATCCTCTCTGCAAGAGTCCTTCATCACTCAAATGATATCATTTAACTATAGCCACTCACTCTGAATACATGTGGATATATATACATTTCAAATACTGTAAAATCTTTATTTCATTAAGAAATTCCTATATATTTTTGATATATCAGCATAATGCTGATTAACCTTTTAATAATAAAGGCTTATTATTTTCACTCCATAATGTAATTAATATGGGGAAACTCAGACTTGCAGTATTCCACAAGAAATCTATTCTTCAGGATGCATCAAGGAATGATCCTCAGTCAAATTCTTGCAGGAAATCAGTGGCAGAGCAAAGCAGTGTACTTTGAAAGACCTACTTTGGTGACCTTAACAATGATTTTTTTTTCTTGAATATTTTTACACTATGTTTTCTACTGAGCCTGTCAGCAGTGCTGATGAAGCTGCTCAATATTTCATACAAAGCTGTATAAATATATGACTTTAAAGCAAATGTAATTGAGAAATTTCTAGTGCTGCCTCAAAAGTAGTTAGGCTTCCACAGTTTGATTTACTATGTGGAACACATTCAAAAGTGTCTGCATAATAACCCTGGGAAGCAAACCCAAATTTCTAGGTTTTCTTAAAGACCAAGCTCCTTCAGCCAAACAATTACTGCAGATTTCAGCTATCTTTTTTTTTTTTTGGCTGTTGGTTGTTTGATTTTTCTTTTATTTCTTGCCTATTGAGTATTGGATTTGTTCCCAGATAAACATCAAACTGAAATATCTAATCAAGTATCGCTAATATTTCAGACAATAACATAGGAGCAGTTACTGTCCACACTGCTAAGAGTATGACAGGCTCCTCCTTCAAACCACTGGAGCAGTCCATACAGAAACAACTCTCCATAGCTGCTCTTCTAGCATATATAACATTGCAGGTGCACACAAACTAGTACTGCATGTTACAGGGAACATACACCAAATTTAAATTGACTTTGTAAAAAAAAACAAAAAAAAAATCAACAAAACAAAAACAAAAAAAACCACCAACAACACCAACCCATGTGACAAAAACCTGAAAGGTAACAGAGCACTCTCAGAAGCCTTCCATTTAAAAAGTACACCCACAAATCTGGTATCTGAAATCTCCACATTTTTGTTTTCTTGTATCTTTACCAGAGGCTAATAAATGGCCATTTGCTTGCATCTTTAGTTCTCAGTAAAGAAAATAAATGAAAAATCACAGGGAAAGTGCATGTGCTAGAAACATAAGTGCAATTGCCCATCTAAAATTCTGCAGTAGCCAGAGGCTGTCAGAGTTTGCCTTCCTGACACTTCTTTGATCACTATGAAACCCAGTCTGGAGGAGTCCACGTGATCTGTTACCAGGCGAGACCAGAGCCCTGCCGCACAGCTTCCAGCTGATAAGGTTTACTTAGGTCCTGTCTGTAGATGGGATCTGTACTACATTGATTTTCAGTTAGAAATTCAATGGGCTTCTATAAAAGGGTTTAAAAACCCTAATTTATGCTGGTTTTGAGTCACTCTGGATGAATTTTGGCCTCATACCGAGTTTGAGATTATATCCCCAGCATGCATAATCCTCATTCTAGCACATTTTAGTACTTTCTTCTCAGGAATAATTCCATTCTTACAGAAAGGATCATTTGTTTCATCCTAGTTGTATCTGCTGGGGACTCCCTAATGGACTTCAAACTGTCACTCCTGAAAGTTTCAAGGAAGTGCCCTTTCTCCTGCTCACATCCCCTAAACCTGGTGGTCTAGCTCTCACAGACCTTGCTCATATTTTGTTGCTGTTTCTCAGCAGTTCAACATCAGATCTTCACCAATTGATACCAGACTCACTTTCTTAGCAGGGACCATCTTAATTTATTAATTTTCTCTTAAAACTGCACATTGGCCCTAAGAAGGAAGCTGCTACATTTCCTCCACTGAACTCCACTGTGTGATCTCCCCAAAACAAGCTGTCCTATTTGACTTCATTCTCAAACCACTTTCTCTTTCCAGTGCCCTCCTTATTTACTCCTTGGTATATTCCTTGCCAAGATAATCTGGAGGTTTGCACACTTCTAACACAAGTTACATCACACTTCTAATACAAGTTACATTTCCAATAAGAGTTTCCTCCTCCCATTATTTTTTACTTTATATGAGTTATTAGTTATTAGTAACTTAAAGTCCACCTGATACTATTTTTGAAGGTATTGAATAATTGTCCAAATTGTTTTCATTGAAGCTCCCTCTGAAGTTACCTGGCAGTGACCACTCATTACAGACATTACACTGCTTCAAAAACCTCTTCCACCAAACCAGTGTGGCCATCTCCAGCCAGAGCTATTCTAAGAAGTTGATGGTATTTGTACACACTTTCAGAAGAAAAAAAAAAATAATCCTTGGCAACAATACACTGAAATTCACTGAATATACTGGAATTAAATCTCTTCCCTTTCATGATACTGCCCATTGATTTATGACAGGGTACAGTGCAATGATGAAAGTCCATTTAGGTTTCATCCTTTGTTTCTGTCTCACTGCTTTCAAACAGTGCTGCAAAGAACAGAATTGTGCAGTGCAAGAGGGTGCCAATAAACTTCCACAGCATGTGTGTGACACATCACATTACTCACCAAGGGGCTTTTCTTAGACTTAAAATTTCATGGAGTTTAAGACACTGAATCCTTTACTACTTACATTATCTTATTTGCTTAGTAATTTTATGTACAATTCTGCAAAATACAAAAGCTATAGAGTGTGCTTCTCAGTGTGAAATTCAATTCAAAATCATCCTTACTTTGTAAATTACACTTTCCTTTCAAGAGGTCAGAATTTGCAGTTCCTGTTGTGTTTCTATTCTACTTTTCTGGCTCTTCTGCAATACATCAGCAGAAATATCCTTACCCACATCCCTCAGCACTGTCTGTTACTGGTGTTTGGTGGCCCTGAATTGTGGCAGGGAACTGGTCATAGGGGATGTTCCATGACTATGATTTGTCCTTCAGGCTGAAAGTACTGGACACCATACCTGGACTGACAATATCAGGTACTTAGAAGAGCTCCTTCTTAGCAAACCTTGTTGTTTAATGCAGATTACTCACTGCTTCGCTCAGAAGATGTGTCTGCATTAGAGTAATGTTTGTCTACTTCAGTCTACCAATTCCAACATTCTGCAAGCTTTTGTGGGTGTCAGAACCTGGCCTGAGCTGCCCAAAGAGACTGTGGGGGTCTCCTCCTCTGGAGAGATTCCAAAGCCAATCCTGGTCCCTCTGCTCTGGGTGACCCTGCTGAAGCAGGGAGTTTGGACAAGATGATCTTGAGAAGTCCCTTGCAAGACCTGCCACACCAGGGTTCTGTGATTCAACACACCATGTACTGATGCACCTTTACATGCTAAGGAGATGAAGCTGAGCACTGTTCCTATTGAGGGTGAATCTTCACTACATACTTCAGGTGCTTGACACATGCCAGGCAGCAATCCTAGGAGAGAGTGGTCAAGCTTCAGAACCCCACTGGGGTCCTGTGCTCCCTGTGGTGCTTGGGAGGAATAGTACTTTTGTGAGCACAACACTATTTCCATTATCAATTACTGGTTTATGATTCTGCCTCAAAGAACTATGAGATAACTTATCTTTGTCAAGGAGTAAACAAGGGCAGTAGGATGACATTGAAAAATTATCAGTATTCAAGTGGTTTCACCCACGTCCTCCCTGCAAAGCAGAAAGGTCATAAAAGCTGAGTGTTTGTGCTATTATATTTCAGGATAATTTGTGTACTTGAAGGTTTTATTGTTAGATAGTTCTGGTTTTGCTGATTATTTCTCATTGATTTTTTTTCACAACTACAAGTGGGAAAAAAAAGTTCTCTAACAAAGTCAAGGTCCAGTATTTGTGAGGAATTTTCCATCTCTGAAGGCTACCAAAAAAAACCCCAAAACAAAGGATATGAAGGGTGAGGGTGAGACAATTTGACCTAATCAAAAGATTTAGATTGAAATGGTATCTTTTAATAATGCAAAACCCATAGGAGGATCTGGTTTGTTTTTAAATTAATCCTGGAAGCAGTATTCATGTCACGTGCAGAGTTCTGGTCCAGGCAGCAGTATTGCTTCCCTTCTTGTCAAGCACTGCAGCTCTTCAGCAGCAGAGCTCAGCTCTGGGGACCACAGGAGAAGTCAGCACGGCAGCTAATTGCTTATGAACAAACATCTGTCATGCCCAGGGCTGAGACACGCCACTGACTCATCTACCAAAGGATTGATAGTCACCCAAAAATGTCACCAGATTTTGAGAGTCATCTGAAAGTCGCTCTCGAATGTGCTCACATTTTAAACCTAATAGTCTTCTGGGGCTCCTCTGAGCCCTGCCATCAATAGCATGGAGCACATCCTACTGCCATGGAAACCATTTCTAGGTCACCTTTACGTAACAGCACAGAAAAAACATCTTGCCACCAACTCTACCATTAAATCACACTTCTTTTCAATGAAGCTTGCAGTAACCAACTTAATGTTTACAGTAATTACACATAATATGCCACAAATAAAAAGCCACACTCTCTCCAGCATGAAGATGGGAATATATATAATGAGCAGGAGAAGCTGGCTCAGACTCTGCTGTTACAATTCTAGTGTTCTAGAGAGGGAAACAAAATGAATTCCTGAGCCCATGCATCTGTTTTGTAACTCAAGTTGTACAACAGCTTGGGCTAAACAAATTCTGTGGAGAGAACACTGGTAACACTGGAGATATCCTACCAAAGAGGGAAACCACAGCTGTAGCTGCTTTCACATACCTGGCTGGAGCTACAGATAAATAAACTGACAGAACCAGTAATTCCAGGCACAAAATCATATTTGAGGAGCTGCAGCAATAAGTGGAGGCATAAAAGAGATGGGAAGCATTGCAAATTCTAAAATACAGAAATACTTCAGGACATAAGAAGAAATAAAATAATCACATATCAGTTCTTGTCTGTTCAGGGAACACCAGAGTTACTGATGCTAAAAGAAGAAACTGAATTTTTACAGCAACTGCTAGTCAATACAGAATCACAGAAT
>VYZU01033504.1:0-10856 GCA_013401355.1 Ceyx cyanopectus | reverse complement strand
TGGAAATGCTCCAGAGTCTGTAAGGAGATAATATACGTCCCTTATTTAGTGCATAGTACTCCCTCATTGGAATACATAAAATTGTATTTCCTAAAACTAATAACATTTCGGAGCTGTATGTGATACTGTATTTAAGCATTCTGTGTATTATAGATTGCTCAGAAGAGAGGCAAGTTCATCACTGAATTTGTCTCTGAATATTAAGATGTGAAAGTGGCAGATTGTGGCTTTGAAATTTTTTGGGTTTTTTGAGCACTGGAATGAAATTTTAGTTCAGTGTGCTTTTAATGTTGCTTTTATTTAGTCCATTAAAGTAGGTAGCCACTTTTAAGAAAACAAATAATAGAGCAGATGTTCATGCATTAAAATTAATAATGCTTACTTGTGTAAGAGAATAACAATGTTTATAATATTCCATATAATCTAGTTTATATAGCAGACACAGTCATTGTTCTCAAAAGACCCTCTGTTGTGGCCAGAATTATTAACTGAGTTGCAGAATAATTTAGGCTAGAAAGGACTACAAGAAGTTATCTGGAAGATCTAGTTTTAAAGTTAGATCAGGTTGCCCCAGCTCCTTCTATCCAAAATGTGTATTAAAAGTTACTTAAAAATGAGCTCAGACCTATCAATGTCACTTCCAGTGAGGATACTGGGAACTGTACAGATTATTGGGAATTTAATATTCTATTGCTTATTGAAAGCAAAAATAAAATTCTGATGCCTGGCACTAGCTGTGTTTTTGCACCTTGTTGGTATACTCTAGTATCAAGTAGACTACAATATTTACACTTCCTGATCACAAAATGAGTTTTAACACATTAAGTATTTTGAGGCATTCTTGGAATACTTTTGAAGAACTTCTGAAGGATTCAATCTGAAATCTTTTTTCCTTAATGCAGGATTAACCAGTTGCTGACTGCTAGTGGAGTCAGAGGTGCCAGTTTGAGTATCAGCCACTGAAACATTGGTTCAGCCACTGAAACATTGATTGTTTTTTGCAAGGTTAGCTAAATTTTCTTGAACTTAGCTCTGTACTACCCAAGGCGTTGTAATTAAAACAATTATATAAATTGAAAAGAATCGTACAGAACTCTGAACTGCTTTTTATCTGTTTTTAAAAATAGGATCAGTGAAAATGAAGGATAGAGAGAACAGTAGATGAGTTAAATAGAAAACCCAAGAGAGACCACAATAACCTGTTCTCAGCAAGACCATAATGAAAATCAGTACAGAGGTGAAAAGGCCTTCTCTAAGTGGGATGGATATTAAAATACATAGAGAAAGAAAGCGAGAGTTAATTACTTGCTCACATAAGTTTTTTGGGACAGAAGCTAATTTACTCTTTCAGTAAATTGTTCAGGGCCTGAAACACTTGCTAAAAGGCAATACCAGTATAACAGTCGTCTGGTAATAAAAAATAGAAAATCATCTGAGGTTATTGCAAGACCATAGCATATGATCTCATGATCATACTAGCAGAAAAGGCAACATTCAACTGAAGGTTTTGAATTGGAAAAACCAGCAAGTAAGGTTAAGTGAAGGAAGGAATAGTGCTCTTAGAAACTCCTGAAGCTTCACTGCTTTGCTTTAATTGAGAGACAAGTGGATTTAATGTTTGTAGGAGTGGGATAAAGTAACTGAAGCACTTGTTACAAAGGATAGAGTCCATGACCCAAGAAATATCTTCAGTTTCTTCAGCCTTTACCTGAATTTATGCTGAAAGAGAACAAGATAATAGATGTCAGGAACTGGTTAGAAAGGAGTATCAGTCCTTGTGTGTAGCAGATCTGTGGTTTCTCTGAGGTACCTGTTGATAAATCTCAAAGCTGGGATAGAAGGCCAGCCATTTTAAAGTGGTACCTGAGTTTGGATGTGTCAGTAATGAAGATTTTCTAACGGGGTATTAATGGTTGGATTTGATTATCTTAAAGGGCTCTTTCAACCAAAATGATTATATGATTTAATACCATTTACATGTCCGTGTGAATTGCTGATATAGGTGTTTATATGAAGCACAAAGCTCAGTATATGGAAAGCATTCATAGGAAGATATCCTTTTTGTCGTCCTGGGTGACAAAGAGAATTTAAGATATGAATTGTTTATACTTTATGAACAGCTCAGTCAAGCACAGCTCGCATTAGCACCTCTACTGATAACAAGGTAGCTGTAGTTACTGATGAAATGGAAGTGGTCAGAAAGCCACCAGGAGGGAGTAGACTCCTCAAGAGTAATAGGAGGTATTTTACTTTAGCTGCACAGGCTGGTTCTGCAAGCTGCTGAGTTGAAGGTCTGTGTGGAGGGAGTGCCTTTGGAGGATCAGGAAGAATATCCCTAGAAACACCAGGGCAGGAGAAAGGTTAGCTAAGTCTGCAATGGTTGTGGCAGCATTGTTATTTCTCTATTCTCTTCAGAAATGCTTTGCCTAAAACTAAATCTTTTAAATACAATGTCATTGAAGATGGGATATAAACCTTTGTTGTATCAGAAACTGTCTAAATAGTTGGCAAAGAGAGATGTGTAATTTCGTATAGGTTGTGTTTAGGAGAAGAAAGCATATGGTTAATCTAAAGAGGGGTTTTCTGAAGCAATATATTATTTAAAATTGGGGAGGAAAATGATGGATTGAACACCTTGAAGCAAAAAGTTAAAAATACCTATTTCCCCCCACCCCCCAACTCTTCTTGTCTGCAGCCTTTTTAGGCATAGCAGCCATGCAATTAATTGAAGCTCACTAGAAGCCTGTAATGAAAAGTCTTAACATCATGTAGCTGCTTTCATTAATAATATCATTGTCTTTTGTCAGCTTTAATAGCAATTGGGTTTATCCAGCTGGAAAAAGTTAGACAAAGACAGATAGACAGGCAAGTCTGTTTACTGTCAATTGACTTAAAAAGAAATGCAGCTTTGCTTTTTAAATATATCAAACCTGACATTTTATTCACTTTTTTGGGTTCACTTTAAGAACTTTGTATGTGGATGTTGTCAGAAGTTTGGCTGGTAGAATGAAATGGTAGTTGTGGAGGGCCACAGTTATGAATTAATGGGAGCTACTGTTTTTCTTGCTTTAGAAATATATATCTTTGACAGCTCAAAAGAACTAGCGATTTAACAGAATATTGAAATCACCATTAATAGTTGGCAAAAGGTTGAAGTGAGCATTGTATTATTTTATTTGGGTTAACGAATCTGCAAAATGTACATCTCCAACAGGACTTTGAACTATTAATTTGCATGTTAGTATGGTTTTAAGTTCATAGTAGAGTTACTGGTGGATGAGGAGTGCTGGTTAAGCACTGGGTGCTGGAGCAAAACCAATCCATCCTTATTATGCCACAAGCAGACACTGTGCTATTGAAAGTTCTAGTTACCTTTATGTCTGCCTGCTGAAACTGTACTGTAAGTTATCTTAACATTAATTATTCAGTACTATGCTACTGAAAATGTACTCTGCAATCACCATCATGTCTTTCATCACTGTGGTTTTGTGCTTCATTAAATAGTAATTGGCTGGAAGTAAATGATCATCAGGTGTCAATCTCCACAAGATGCATCGGTTTGCTATTCACTGCCAGATTAGAAAGTGATTGGAAATTATTTTCATCATTTCTTTGTTCTTTTGGTTTAGAGCAGACTGATTAAGTTAAATAATAGCCATTTAATAGCAGTATTTAGTTATAATCTGGAGAGTAACAAGGGAGTGATTGCTTTATTGATGGCTACAGGGTGGTGGCTAGTAGAACAATGCTGATGGAACCAAAACTATGCTTCTGTTTTCTTGTGTTTGACATTTTATCTAAGTGGTGTTATATATGAGGTAACACATGCTGTGATCTGCTCAGGCTGGTAGGGAGCAGTTTCAGCTCTTCAAAGGGAGAGAAGGTTCTTGAAGGAAGTATGCCTCTGAGAGGATTTAGTCTACTGAACATGAGCTTGCATGGCACAGTTCTCTCGGTAGAGGTTGTGGGCACAACGAGGAGGCAGATACCCATGACCTTAATCATCATAATGGCATCTTCAGTGAAAATTCATCTTGATTTAACAGTGCTGGAGATCCATAGGTAGACACATTGATGGATCCCGGTTATTTCAAGGTAAAGCAGTGGAACATGTACCAAGGGAACCATTAACTGAAATGGCTCATGATGGAGTTTTGTTAGCAGTATCCAGAATAGCACATCTCTGTGAATTATGGATTTTAACTCTTTGAGTCTGAGAGGTGCTCCTCACCCGTTTAATTATCTGCATTGAGCTAGTTCCCTGCATTTTTAGGAAGATGATGGTATGTTGTTATTTAAAAAAAAAAAAAAAGTTTATTTTGGAAACGCATTATACCCGGAATGCTTAGATTATTAATTCCATCAAGATACCTTTTTCTAGGGAGAGGGGTGAAAAGTTACACCTGATATTTGGTATCCTGAGTTTTCCTGAATTTTCTTGTTCTGGCAGGAAGTGTTACTTGAAAATGTGGTNTGTAGCAGATCTGTGGTTTCTCTGAGGTACCTGTTGATAAATCTCAAAGCTGGGATAGAAGGCCAGCCATTTTAAAGTGGTACCTGAGTTTGGATGTGTCAGTAATGAAGATTTTCTAACGGGGTATTAATGGTTGGATTTGATTATCTTAAAGGGCTCTTTCAACCAAAATGATTATATGATTTAATACCATTTACATGTCCGTGTGAATTGCTGATATAGGTGTTTATATGAAGCACAAAGCTCAGTATATGGAAAGCATTCATAGGAAGATATCCTTTTTGTCGTCCTGGGTGACAAAGAGAATTTAAGATATGAATTGTTTATACTTTATGAACAGCTCAGTCAAGCACAGCTCGCATTAGCACCTCTACTGATAACAAGGTAGCTGTAGTTACTGATGAAATGGAAGTGGTCAGAAAGCCACCAGGAGGGAGTAGACTCCTCAAGAGTAATAGGAGGTATTTTACTTTAGCTGCACAGGCTGGTTCTGCAAGCTGCTGAGTTGAAGGTCTGTGTGGAGGGAGTGCCTTTGGAGGATCAGGAAGAATATCCCTAGAAACACCAGGGCAGGAGAAAGGTTAGCTAAGTCTGCAATGGTTGTGGCAGCATTGTTATTTCTCTATTCTCTTCAGAAATGCTTTGCCTAAAACTAAATCTTTTAAATACAATGTCATTGAAGATGGGATATAAACCTTTGTTGTATCAGAAACTGTCTAAATAGTTGGCAAAGAGAGATGTGTAATTTCGTATAGGTTGTGTTTAGGAGAAGAAAGCATATGGTTAATCTAAAGAGGGGTTTTCTGAAGCAATATATTATTTAAAATTGGGGAGGAAAATGATGGATTGAACACCTTGAAGCAAAAAGTTAAAAATACCTATTTCCCCCCACCCCCCAACTCTTCTTGTCTGCAGCCTTTTTAGGCATAGCAGCCATGCAATTAATTGAAGCTCACTAGAAGCCTGTAATGAAAAGTCTTAACATCATGTAGCTGCTTTCATTAATAATATCATTGTCTTTTGTCAGCTTTAATAGCAATTGGGTTTATCCAGCTGGAAAAAGTTAGACAAAGACAGATAGACAGGCAAGTCTGTTTACTGTCAATTGACTTAAAAAGAAATGCAGCTTTGCTTTTTAAATATATCAAACCTGACATTTTATTCACTTTTTTGGGTTCACTTTAAGAACTTTGTATGTGGATGTTGTCAGAAGTTTGGCTGGTAGAATGAAATGGTAGTTGTGGAGGGCCACAGTTATGAATTAATGGGAGCTACTGTTTTTCTTGCTTTAGAAATATATATCTTTGACAGCTCAAAAGAACTAGCGATTTAACAGAATATTGAAATCACCATTAATAGTTGGCAAAAGGTTGAAGTGAGCATTGTATTATTTTATTTGGGTTAACGAATCTGCAAAATGTACATCTCCAACAGGACTTTGAACTATTAATTTGCATGTTAGTATGGTTTTAAGTTCATAGTAGAGTTACTGGTGGATGAGGAGTGCTGGTTAAGCACTGGGTGCTGGAGCAAAACCAATCCATCCTTATTATGCCACAAGCAGACACTGTGCTATTGAAAGTTCTAGTTACCTTTATGTCTGCCTGCTGAAACTGTACTGTAAGTTATCTTAACATTAATTATTCAGTACTATGCTACTGAAAATGTACTCTGCAATCACCATCATGTCTTTCATCACTGTGGTTTTGTGCTTCATTAAATAGTAATTGGCTGGAAGTAAATGATCATCAGGTGTCAATCTCCACAAGATGCATCGGTTTGCTATTCACTGCCAGATTAGAAAGTGATTGGAAATTATTTTCATCATTTCTTTGTTCTTTTGGTTTAGAGCAGACTGATTAAGTTAAATAATAGCCATTTAATAGCAGTATTTAGTTATAATCTGGAGAGTAACAAGGGAGTGATTGCTTTATTGATGGCTACAGGGTGGTGGCTAGTAGAACAATGCTGATGGAACCAAAACTATGCTTCTGTTTTCTTGTGTTTGACATTTTATCTAAGTGGTGTTATATATGAGGTAACACATGCTGTGATCTGCTCAGGCTGGTAGGGAGCAGTTTCAGCTCTTCAAAGGGAGAGAAGGTTCTTGAAGGAAGTATGCCTCTGAGAGGATTTAGTCTACTGAACATGAGCTTGCATGGCACAGTTCTCTCGGTAGAGGTTGTGGGCACAACGAGGAGGCAGATACCCATGACCTTAATCATCATAATGGCATCTTCAGTGAAAATTCATCTTGATTTAACAGTGCTGGAGATCCATAGGTAGACACATTGATGGATCCCGGTTATTTCAAGGTAAAGCAGTGGAACATGTACCAAGGGAACCATTAACTGAAATGGCTCATGATGGAGTTTTGTTAGCAGTATCCAGAATAGCACATCTCTGTGAATTATGGATTTTAACTCTTTGAGTCTGAGAGGTGCTCCTCACCCGTTTAATTATCTGCATTGAGCTAGTTCCCTGCATTTTTAGGAAGATGATGGTATGTTGTTATTTAAAAAAAAAAAAAAAGTTTATTTTGGAAACGCATTATACCCGGAATGCTTAGATTATTAATTCCATCAAGATACCTTTTTCTAGGGAGAGGGGTGAAAAGTTACACCTGATATTTGGTATCCTGAGTTTTCCTGAATTTTCTTGTTCTGGCAGGAAGTGTTACTTGAAAATGTGGTCTAAGGAGTTGGTGATGTTCTGCAATTATTCACTGGTTAGGTGTATGAATTCTTGAGGACTGGTTATTGTTTAGTAGTGGTTAGTATTCTTAGGAGAATGAAGTTACTTGTGCTTTTGAGATTACTACTTTTAAAGTAAGGCCAAACTGAGGAAAACCAAAACCAGCTATTTTGGCAGAATGCTAACTCTGAACTATGTTTTGACACAAATTTAAACCTCTTGCAGCATTGAACATTTGTTCAGATGTGAATAGGTCTGCAGGCAGATGTTAATCACGACATGTACAGTCGCATGTCTGACATGTTCATTGTTTCCTCTAGCTGTGCTGGAGCTCTGCTACATATGTATGGAGGAAAGGTGAAGCAAAGCTGGGCTCTGCAGTAACCCATTTGCATTCATTAGGATGATCCTGAGCCATTTTTGAGTTGTGTATTATCATGAAGGAGTTGAAGTCTGGTTTCTGTATTGCTTACTGGGCAGATGTTTTGTGCCCTTAAGGAAGATACCTTACCAAAACTTGGTAGTTTTACACTACTCAAACAGAATTAACTGCCTTGCTTTTTGCAGGGGTGTCTTGGCTCCAAAAGTATATGTTGGTAGATTTTGTTGTTGTTTGTTTGTTTGTTTGTTTGTTTTTGTAAAAACTAAAACTATACTCTTGAGTTTTTTCTTAAGAGTTAAGGAGAATATACTAAATTCTACTAGATATATACTACCCAGAGTACCTCACAGGAAAACCCCTCGCTTTCATCTAAATATATGTATGACAAGAAGATGTTAAACTTTGTAGTGTTGGTATTCATCCTTGTTGTCTATTTCTGTTCTTAAGAAAAACAGTAAAAATAATAGGCTGATATGGACAAGAACAACCCAGTCCACGCTCTTCTTTACTATTTGTTTACAGTAGTATCATGTGAAGATGCATAAATGAAAAATCTGTGGTGCCTTTCTTTTGGAATATGAGGAAGAATTGGCACCAAGGATTATCCATGTGTGGTCTTCCTGTGTTAAATTGCTTTTGGCAGCTATTGCATAAGGACTATTTCACTTGGAAATACATGATCTATAATTGTTTGATACCCAATTTTAAGCACCAGAAGATAAGCACTTGGTGGGAGTGTGAGTTGGAGCTGCGTTTGAGTATGCTGCCATGTGAGTATGTTGTCAGGTTGGGTCCTACGTCTCCTCACTTAGACGTTTGAAATGTAAACAGTTTTGTTCATGAGATTGTTGGGCTGGGAGGATTAATTACTGGTTTTGAGGGACTTAAATGCTGTCCATAAAAAGCTCTGTTAAAAAAAATATAGCCTACACAACTGAAGACATTAATTTTGTCTTCACTGTAAGGTGCCACTGGAGTTTGTTAATATGACCTAATAATAATAGTAATTTGTATGCCTTTCAGTGTAAAGCTTCAGATGAAACACTGATTAATTGCTGGATGACTGAACAATGTCCACCCTAAAGAACTATGTCATGTTATTGAAAGCTCTCATTATATACATAAAANATCCCATTCTACTTTTGAATTTTGCAGCACAATGACAAGGTGTTAGGGAGTTTATAACTAGCAAAGAATTTATATGTATTATGTCACAAATGTAGGTATTCTCAACAGCTTTCTAACTGAAATGTATGGATATAAAGTTAATAGGATTCTGTTTTAAGAATTGTTCCTCTGATTTGTTTTTCTTTCTTAGACCTTGATGACTTTTTGAAATAGCATCAAGATTGTGTTTAATGTTGAGTGTTGCTTCCTTAACTGATGACTGTGCTCCACACAAACCACCTGTTGACATTTTATTCACTACATAAAAATACAGTAATGGCAGCCTCTGTATTGTTGTAGCTGTGCATTCAGGTTTTGACACTTGCTATGCTTAATGCATGTGTTTCTAAAATTCGCTTGTGACATGAAATATCCAGACAGCAGTGTCCCAGGCCGCTGCTGGACAAGCCCTGTGGTTATGAGTGTGGGCTGGTAGTGACACCAGAACTCCCATTTAAGCCAGCATGTCCATATGTGGCATATGTGACCAAACTGATTTAGCTGGAGGTGTTCCTGCAGGACACACTTACTTCCAAATGGTGTAAATGTTAGAGCAAAGGTTCAGGGGTGGCTTGAACTGCTCAAGGTAGTCATTGCTGCGATTGCAGCTAGTGATCCAGGGCATTTAGTGAGGTACTTGTGTTTACTGTTTTGTTTTGGGGTTTTTTGGTTTTTTTTTCCCTCATGTCAGCAAATCTGGGTGATGCATCAAGTCTCTGAATTCAGAGCTGCCCCCTGAAAACGTTTGGGTTTCATATCTATGGCAAAAGTAGAAAGAGCTTAAGCAACTTTTCCATTGAGGCATTTTACCAGCTTTTTGCTTACATACTTTTTAGCTGCAACTTCAAAGAATCCATTTAACAAACAAGTGAAAATACTTCAGCACTAGTGTTTTCTGAGTCACATTAACATATGTTCAAAGGAGATGATTATTGCACTTCTGTTGATAATCTATAGTCTGAAGCCAGTGTTTCAGATTTCATTTTTTTCTGACACATTAAAGGCTGAGAATTTCAGTAAAATCAATATGTACTGAAATACCAAATCTATCTTAATAATAAAGCAAGTTTATCACACCGGTCCAGTTCTTTCACCACTGCCTTTTTCAACATTTTGCTCTTCTTAAGTTGAGGGGGGAAGTGGAAAAAAATAGTTTTCCTTTCAGAAAACTATCCAGAAAGCAAGGATGACGAGACCTTAAGAGTGACAATAACTAAAATGCATGCATGTTACTTAACTGAAATGTAAAGCTTTTCTTTTTCTTTCTTTTTAAAACTTTTTTTGGTGAAGTAAAATATTTTTCAGTCCATCTTGACCATTTTAAGTGGGTTTTCTTTAGGAAGGTGTCAGGTCAGACTTAGCTCCTTATTTTGGGTTTATAGTTTAGGAATCCAGTATTTCAGGAATGCTTTTCAAAAGTGGTAGTAACATACTGATTATTATGCAGACAAGTATGAAGACAGAAGTAATTGAAATGTGTTGCTTGTCATTAGGGATTATTATGGATCTAGTGCATTTCTGTGTTGTGCTGTATGTAAATAATAGTCAAATAAACTTGTGTATTCAACTTTTTCATGTCTATTAAGTTGTTAAATGGAGCATTACTTGAAAAAACAAAAGCTTAAACCACCAACAAAAATTGACAGCAAACCTTTGAAATAATGTCAAGATTTATATTTAAAATACAGAATACATTTTATTTGCTCAAAAAATAAAAGATGTTTAACCTTCTGTAACTCTTGCTCTTAAGTAAACTGTTGATTTTGAGACATATCCTTACGAAAATAAGCTGGTTTTCTTCTCTTAAACACAAACAATTTGGCTTTCTTGATGTACATCAATTGTGTGCTCCATTAGATGTCACTTTCTGTAGGAAAGGCTACATAAATCATGAGTGTCTTCCCCAGAAGAAATTAAAATATGAAGTTTTATTGCTTTTTTATTACAAAGCACATCACAGCATTATATTGTTTAATGAAATGTGACAGACTTTGCTGCAAGAAGTATAATGAATACAACAGCTCTTTTGCATTTAACAAGATAAGGTGGCAACATTTTATTTTCAGGATATAAAGTGATTGTTTGGATTGGAGACAGATACAAGAATTCAACATATTGTATATATGTATATGTATGTAT
>VYZU01033500.1:0-12056 GCA_013401355.1 Ceyx cyanopectus | reverse complement strand
TTCTGTGATTCTGTGTAATATAAGATGCATACAGGAGGTGGTCTATAATAACAGTCAGAGATATGTGGTATCTTAAAGCCCTGGAGAAGTCCTCATTTGAATTCTATTCTGAACTTCCTGACTTAGGCCTGTGTCTACATCTTTCTGCTTTTATTCTCTAGTTGTGCACTAACAACTTTAAGGCTCGTGCAGCATTTAAGATGATTGCTTTGAATATAAATGGCTAGACTATTAAAAACAGAATTTAGGCTTCTATACTCATAAATCATAAAAAGAGGAATAAATTCTGTGTTTTAGTGGAGATTTAAATTCCTAAATGGGTTTTATAGGAGCCACATAAGACCTATTGACAATAACCCTTTATGATAAAAAGTAAATAGAAGTGACAAAGTCAGAATTCAAAGTGCCTCTGCTTAGCTCCCACTAGCCTGAAGAAGACCAAAAAATGGCTAGAGGAAATCTCAGAGGGAAACAAACGATAACATGAAATTAAATGTGTAATATTCCTTTTTATGCTGTGTGGGGGAAAAGAGCACTCAGAGAATGAGCTGGTACATTTGCATAACAAAGGAAATCAACAACAACAACAAATTGCCATCGTGTTCAAAGCTGATAATTGCACAGATGACAACAAGAAAGGGCCTTTCTTCTCAGCTCTCTAGGGGACAAGCCTTGTCAAGATGAGGAAAAAGGGTGGAAAGTGACCCCACTTGCTTTCATGAAAATTAGCAAGCTCAGAAAAATGCCTTTAGTACAAGAAGGTGGTCAGTTGAATGGTGTGAATGCTAATAAACACAGTGAGGGTAGAGGCTCAGCCAGTGTTCCCATAAACTCCATCAGATGATCAACAACTGTCAGCAGACTCTTCTTCAAACCACCCTCTACCAATGTCCAACTCACCTTGTCAACAAATTCTTTTTGTAGAACATATTTTTGAGGTGGTTCTGGGCTTTCAGTTTTTTTTTGTTTTAAATTATTTATTTCTCCATTATTGTTTTCTGTTAGAGTCACACTGAATTGATGATCTTCTAGGTCCCTTCCAGCCCCTAATTTCTGTGATTCTGTGATTCTGTGTTAATTTGAATTCTTCAAGCCCTTTGAAATGTGCAAATCTCTCTTGCTCTTGTTCAACACAGACCTAGGTAACAATCCTTATTTTTCCCACGCCAGTTATCCGGACATCTCACCTTACTGCAATCAAGGGCAAGGCATGCGCAATCACTACCTTCTCTGAGGTTCCCAAGCTCTGAAAGATTTTTCACTCTGGAGAAAGATTACTTCTTTGAGCAACAGCAGATTACCAGTTGTAACTGGTTTTGTCAGCATGAAAAATATGTATTTGCTTTGTCTGCAGGATGAAACATAATTAAATTCAGCCAATGACTTCCTAGAAATACTGTGACTCCAGATGTGTACTAAAAGTGCTGAATAGTGGTAGTGTATATATTATGGGGGTTTTTTTCATAAGTTATCTAGCACTTTTCAAGAGCTCTGAAACCCTTTAAAAGTATGTGACTAATGCTGAAAGTCCTAAACAGAATGACAGGTTGTAAGAGATTGGGACCAATTGATACACCCCTATTTAACCCACCGCTTCTTCCTTACTATTTCCAAGTCCTGCATCAATAATGCATCAGGCAACAAAAATGACTGAAGTCATACCATCTTATTCTAGTTCTTCTTATTCTAGGACAAGCTCTAGTAGCACAAAAATAGTTCCCATTGACATGTCTCCATAGACCTGAGCATTTTAAACCCCTGAAATATGTCCTTTAACCTTATGAAAAATATCTATAAAATTTAAAAGAATTTCAACCATTCAATTTAAGAAAATGTCCTTTCAGAGTTTAAAGAGTTTAACACAAATAAAAAACCAATTCTAGAGATATAAATTATTAATCTCAGTGTATATTCTATAAGGCAAGATGTGTGCATGAATTTTAAAGTCTTTGTTACAGAATCCAGCAGCAGTTTTAATTTTCTGTCATGGACATAGATTTATTAAAAAGCAAACAGCTCCTCCTTATAGTCTCCTTAAAAATACAGAGAAGAAAAATAGAAATGTCTAAAATCACTCAGGTATTGTTTTGATTTTAAATCCCCTGGGATTATATTTGGTATCTGATGTCTAGTTTCCTTTTATTCATTCCAGAATAAATGGATGATAGTCAGAGACCTTGAACAGACAGACAGCTAAGGTACTTACATAAGATGCCTGGGTTCAAGCCTCAATAGCAGACAAAACAGAAACTATTGCCTGAGGCTGTAACATCCTGTGTACCTTAACCTGTCAGTTCTTACAGTAGGAAGAGTTTCATCTTGTATAAATAATGAAACACATGTAGGGCAATGGGGTGCAGGTATGAAAACTCTGTCATTGGGGGGCTCATTTAAGAAGACTGGAGGCACAGATTCAAATCCTTCTTCATCAAAGTGCAAGAGCAGGCAATAGGCTTTCCTCTCACCTAGACAAACGCAGTAAGCCACTAGGTTACATTCAATCTCTCTCATGTGAGTGGAGTCATCTTCCCCTCTCAGCTCCAGTGGCCAGTAACTTTGAGAGATCTTAGCATTATTCAAAACTATTGTTTAAACATGTTGAATCCTCAAAAATCTGTCATCAGGTAGAACTCTTTCTGTGCAGTCAAATTTATGCTCAAAGAAACAAACCTGATATGTAGCAGGGATATAGCATTAGCTGACCAGGACAAGAATAAACACATGTGACTGCTAATGGATTCTCTAGCTATCTGTATATTCCTATTTAAAAGAAATCTCATTTTACTTTGTAAACACAATTAATTTGAAAGCAACTATAGGAGGTCACTATGAGACAAAAGAACATTTTATGTCTAACTGCTCCTCTAACAAGCTTGAATGCTTTCAACCCAGGACCATTATACTCATGCACAGGCAGCTTTGCTTTTCTCTCTTGTTCATATACCACAATCAAATGAAAATGAAGTAAAGACCAGTTTCTCATGGGTCCTGAGAAAAAATCTGAGATATACACTGGTGTTATGTCTGTGGCAAAATGAAAATATGAATCTAAATTATCTCGAGGGAACCCAGCATGCAAAAGTGTGTTTGTGTAGTTGAACTCTGTTTATTTCATTTTGGGTGTGTTACAAGAGCAAGGTTTTCTTGTCTGAAGTTTGTAGAGAAGCTCATGAAGACTTAATCAGATAAGTGGGTCCTTTCTCTACTGGTTTTCCTGCATGACTGAAGTTCAAGACCTATAGGTAATTGATGAAGAACCAATTGGCACCTGTCTAGGTATGGGTTCCACTAGATGCATCTATAATAAGTTGCTCCTGCCAGGTTTCTGTTCAAGCAGCAAGTCTAGGGTCTGCAGACAGATGAGCTTTTCCAACTGAGGACAGCAGGTGAACAGACTGGACTGTGAAAAACAAGAGGAAAATCAGATCGGCTTTCATTGATCCTGGCTGAACACAGCAATTTGAACCAGGGACAACTTACTCTTATGGGCTGCAGGAGTTGTACCATAAATGATGAAGAGGGAGGCAGGCAGAGGAAATGCTTTGAATTGAGTGTTTTCAGCCTACACCCATCACAATGCATAATCAAGTACATATGCAAAGCCAATCTTGAGGTGCTGCCTATAGTCCCATAAAATCAGTTGTATCCAGTGCTGGTCATTAGCAAAATGTTGTAGTAAAATTAATGCTCTTAATTTTCTGTAGGGTACTTCAGTTTACTGATATGACAGAGAGAACAGGAAGCTCCTTCCTTAATATTTTTAACTTAGTTCCTAAACAGAGACAAGTAATTTCAGACTTTGTGAAACTAATGAGGTCTGTTTGTGAACGGCTTGCTCATGCCTGGATTCTCTGATGTCTCATAAAGGACAAGACAAATTATTTGTTCTTTTGATGGAAAAACTGGTAGTGCTTTTCCCCCACCATTCTACCTGTCTCATGTAAGAATATAACATGTTGGAATTTTCTAACCACACTGCTTAATTTGTATGAAATCAGCTCAGAGTTCAAAACTTGACAGAGAGTGATCATGTAGTCTTCTTTTCCTTGAAGCCAGATTTCTAATTTTAGATTTTAGAGCTGCTTAAGGAGCTCCATGGCAGTATGATCCCATTTGTCCAATGAGAAGATTGAGATAGCAAAATTATCACAACCACTCTTTGGAAGAGTTTATTAGCCAATGTTCCACGAAAAAAAATCTGTGGAACCCCACCCCTTTAGTGTTTGGAAGTGTCTGCAAAATTAAGAAATTTCACTGTTGCATCAGGGAAGGATCTGGACTTTCACCCCAAGTGACAGACAGTGAAATGTGGGAAAAAGGAAAATGGATTACCTGAGTTGTTCAAGGAACAACTGCTGAGGCATAACCTACCTTTATTTCCCACATATCAGTTTAGTATCAATGATATATTTTTAACATTAGTCGTTTGGCATTTGGTACAGTCCTGAACTATTTGGGTGTTTGTGTCTAGGTTTTGGCATGGCTTTGTTTCCCTTGAACCAAATTAATATTTTTCAAGTGACAGCTTACAGTAGTAATGGGACTATAACTTGTTTACTTATTTATTCACCCACATAACAGTACCACTTCCACCATGCAAGACAAATGTCAACTCCTGCCCTGTGCCCTCCAGACACAAACCAAATCTATGTCATCACTAGGTAAATCTTCAGCAAAGGAGAGAAAGCAACCCTCCCAAATCCCAACTCCCTGTTCCTGTTTGTTATTGGATCTCTCTCCCCTTTATTTATTTTATTTCCTGTGCTTGGTGTGAAATGAACCTCTCCAAGTTCATTCACTCATTTTACTTTGTCAACATGTCACTATGCAGACAATCTATTGAGGATGAGGTGGAAATAATATTAAAATATTGAGCTGATAATACCTGACTTTAATATCTCTTACCAGCATCTCCATAGTGCTATGTCAGTGAAACAGCTCACACAGTGTCTCACACAATATAAACCAAAAAGGGGCATGGGGGAGAGGGAATATTTCTTCTATCAAAATTAAATTTCTAATACATCAGCAACAGAAGGTGAAAGGGCAGCAGAACTTCAAGGTAACAGATCAACTATCTTTCAAGTGGTGCCCCTGAACAGGTAGCTAATAAACATTTGTATTTAACTCCAAGCATTTTTCCTCCCTCTCTTTTCCCTCATCTCCTTGTCTTGTCTGCTCCCACTAATACACTAGGTTGGTTATATATAGCTCATTTTAGTGACATCATAACCATTCTTTTGGTCATTATCATGTTACTTAAACAGATTTATGGCCTGTGTGTTTGAATAAAAAAAGGATGAAGGGGGGATGTTCAAGGACCCATAAGAAAAGATATTCAAAAAACTCTAGAAGCTCTGTGACTTTGCTCTCAAATTAAGCCAGTAAAATCAGCCCTGAAAGGTAAGACACAGAGCAGGGAGTTGGGATAAGAAGAGACTCTTTTCTTGCTCCTTCCATTTCTTGGCTATCTGACCTTCAGGGATTGTAGCTTTTCATTATCACTGTTTCTGCATCTCCCTCTTTTGTGTGAGAGAGCATCTTGTGTGTTTTAATGGGTGAATGAACATGTATATACTAAACATATTCATTCATTTGTTTCAGTTGGTATGGTAGCAGTGGAGAACTTGCTTCAACTGTTGACTCTAAAAGACCCAGATCACGGGTTAGATTTGATCCCAAATGCCAACAATTTCATATGAGGATGACAATGGAATTGGATAGAGGGAGATTTCTAGATGATTAAGTATCCTCTGCTGCCTTAGCAAGCAGCTTGTCAAGGGAATCATTATCAGCATGAAATTTTTAAACGTGTGTTTATAAATAACTCTATAAAGACCATGCCTGTAAGAGTCTTTCAGCTCTTCCAGGTGAATTTCAATGGCCACATCAGCTATGGATAAAATGCAGTAGGTTGAAGAGGTCAAGTATGAAATGAATGGACCTGTATTTAACTCTTGATGTGCTGGTGATGCTGGCTGACTTCCATCTGCCTCTACACCACTCCTCAACACTTTTCTCTAATATTCCTCTTTACATGGCAATGACCGCAACTTAGTACTTGCACACATATTGATGGCTGGTGAACCTAAGATTGTAAGGTATGCGTGTGAAATCAAATTTCAAAGAAGAATCAAAATTCTTCATTTCTGTTCCTACAATGGCCTCATACATATTTCTAGAAGCAGTCAGAATGAGGTGGTCATGTGTCAAGGGGTAGTGAGTCCCCTTTAAAAGAAAAAACTTTTTTCTCTCCCTGCCTGGAGGGGGGGTGACAGGGGCGTCTGAGGTGACAATGGGCTAGCTAACTAAGACGCGGGAGGAAAAAACAGCAGGGTGAGGAGACCTTTATTTCGGCACCCAGAGCGGTTTTTTCCTTGGAGAGACCTTCCTTCGGCACCCGGATCCAGGAGAGAGACCTTTCTTCAGCACCCAGACCCCGGAGCGGCTCCTGGCAGCTTTTCCTAGCGCGGACACCTCTCCGATCTGTTTCTATCACCGCAAGTTTTTCCTCGGACTGTGTCTTTCCCCTTACCAGCGGCGTTCTCTGGTTCGTCTAATANATCTGTCCAAACTAGGACATCATGTTAACTATATTATAAGCCTGGTGAAAAGTGTGTATGAGAGTTGTGTTGAGGCATAATAATTTACCAGAGAGAAAATAAAAAAAAAAAAGGAAAACAAAAGAGTGAACTTTTTAATTGGTTTCTAAAGAACTTTCTGTGAGTCTATAGAAATAGAATCCTAGTTTTTGAGAAATATGCATTGATGAATTTTACTTTTTTGCTGTTAATGCAGCCAAAATACAAGTGGTCCCTTGTACTGATTTATATTGTTTTTAGCATTATGAAGACAGCAACAGTTTTAGGCCCTCAAAGCCTAATACTATTTTTCCTTTAAAAAAGAGAAAGAGAGATAAATTATCCTCCACAGCAGTTCAGAGAAGGAGGTGACTGACAAAAGTTGGGACTGTCATATTCAGCACCATATCCTAATTAGATGGAAAATTGGTATTTGCAGTATGACTTCTGCCCTGGTGGAGCTCTCCTCTGACTAGAGGAGAGAATAAATTCAGCACCTCTTTAAGCCATCATGGTCTAAAATCCATCCACGTCTGTAAGCAACTTTAAATTTAAATGATTCTGACTTCAGGTTCCTTAAATAACATGTTCTGAACTAGAGAAAACAGCTATTTTTAAGAGTAAGGTACTAGAATAAGATTCAGGACACTTTAGTCTTATTATCAATTCTGTACCAAAATTTAAAAGTCACACTGGGCAAGATGTCTAATTTAAGCTACATTTGTTGAATGAACATGTTCTTTTGCTTGTCTAGTTTCTTCAGACAGAAACAATTTTGAGAAGGGTGGTTTTCCTGACATGTAAGTCCTCAGGCTCTTATAAGCATAAATAGCCTGAAGCAATTCAATACTGACATATCTTCATCAGAACACTGGGAGTAGATTCATCAGTACAGATTTAGTAATCTACAGTGGGCATTTACATATGAGATAGTCATGTAGGTCACCTTCACAACCTGAGAGAAACAGTAAATTCTAGAACATGTTCCATTTAATTCAAATGTAGATGTCAGGAGAATCACTCTCTGGAATTGCCTATATCTCTCCACTGACTGTGCATAGAGACTAGACAGTTATGTCAGATGTGTATTCATTATGCACATTTATCAATGAATTCTAAGTTGCAATCCCCTGGAGAAGACACCCTCCTCAAAGCATGACTTTCCATGATTGGGCCTGTGGATAGTTCTCAACTGTACAATTCTTATTGTCTTACAGGGACTTCCCTTAGGACAGATTTTTTTCCCATGATTTTCTAGATAGCTCAGAGAGTTAGAACAAGAATAAGATGAGTACCGATGAAACAAAGAGTAGATTTATGGATCCTGTTAGGCAACATCTTTTAAATTTTGTAGCATAAAATAAAGCAACACCAATCCACCTCCAAATGTGAGTGACTCTATCTTCAAGAGAATTAATGAACTTTGACTTCCTTTGATATCCTGTTTCATGTGTGAGGTCTGGTGAGCATTCTCCTTGGTCTACTAAGGCATCTCTTTCACAATGTGTGGCAGTAAAAAACATAATTTCTTCTACTCAGGAGCCTGGTTTCACAGAACGGGTTGGAACTTCACATTTAATTGAAACTGTCCAATAAGTTCAAAGGTTACAGATGAGGACATGGCAGAAAGGAAGAATAACAGACACTGAGAGAAAGATTTCTTAAGAAGATGAACTGAAGAGGAAAAATAAGGAAAAAAAAAAAGAAAAAACCCCCCAAAAAACCCCCAAAAAACAAAAACCAAACACAAAGAAAATCAACAACCGAGTCTGGAAACTACTACACTACCACAGAGGAAGCCATTCATTTACATTCGCAAAAAACCCAACAGCAGCTGGAGGTGTCTAGGCACTGCCATTCCACAGATAATGTCAGGCCTGCGGAAGATTTTTCAATTAATCTCTCTTGACCTGAGGCCTTGAACCCTCATTCCTATTTTTAACAAACCCATTCTGTTGGATGACCTTGGGACCCAGTGACCAATAATACCCATTTAAGTAACTGCAGGGGTGTCAGTAAGTATGCAAGGAGAATCTGCAAGGGACTTGTTATACAGAGAGTTAGTTACCACAAGGACTCTCTCTCATTCTTGACTGTAGGCTAGTAGTTGGGGATCTTAAGCAGAGACTCGGTCATGCTAAACACACAAAATATGCACTAAAATGCCATTCCACACATAGAAGGTTGCAGAGCTTGGAGAAAAGAATAAAGGGTATATGAACATACAGCAATGAAACTCACCAACACCATGAAGAGAAGCATTTAAAACTACATTTTTCTTCTTTCTACTAAAATGTTAGAGAAGAATTGCCACTAAAACATAGAGAAGAAGCCTAAATCTTGTTTTACAGCACAGTGTAGGACTTAGGGTATTCCCATTAATCATTTTGGAAGATTAACAAGAAGACTTCAAGTATATGTATGTACATAAAATGCAGAGAACAATTTTTTTTTTGAGTCACAAGAGACAAAAATGCATTATACCACTTTGCCTCACCAATTTTGCAGAACACAATTTTGTGCCCATAAGACACATGCTTCAAAACATCGTTGTAAAGATTAATCAATAAGCCTTAGATGCAAACAAGTTTTATTCCAGTATGAAAATACGTGTTGTACCCTAATAACATTTTAAGGTTATGACTGTATTCTCTTTCCTGTCTTCAGTATGTTTCTGGAAGGTTGAAAGGTAGGTTTTGTCTCAGTTTTCTTGAAAATAAAATTTAAAAAAAATCCTCTGTTGAAGAGTGCTGTGATGACAACATGGGAATGAAAACACTATGTGTTATGATGGTATACAAGCCTCTCTGTATTCTTTTGTTGGTGGAATGACAACCATCTTGGTCCTCACTATAGGTGAGGATCTGAAATAGTTATTTCAGCAAAATACTCCAGATCAGAGAGTTGGAATGACGATAGACCTAGGCTTAAAGGAGAATGAATGATGAAGCTGGAAGACTTGATTGGATTTGAAGATACCCACTGAAATTTTATCTGTAGCACTTCCACTCTAGGTATTCTGGTAGGTAAGAGTCAAACAAGAGGTAAGAGGTTTTATAGGAGCTGTATGGGTGATGTTGGATTAATGCTATTAATCAGAATGTAAAAACTGTCAACCTGGATCAGACAAAAAGACTGTAACAAAATAACCTGTTTCTGACAGTGACCTGTAACAGATGTTTGGGGAAAGTACATAAAAACCATGGCAATTACAGAGTGATCTTTCCCCTGGCTGTACTCTCATGTCTGCAATCAGCAGTTTAGAAACTTTCCAAGTTTTTGTTTCCAAAGCTTTCAGAAGGTTTGCATGTAAGAATAATAATACTAAAAAAAAATAAATAGTAAAACATTGCAGAGGTGTACTAGTGAAACAATTTTCCGTGATAAGAATGAATGAAGAGTGGACAGTTTGATAACTATCAGTGTTAGTTCCTTGACTAAAATCATCTTTGGCATAGAGGGAGAACAATGCTGGTTTTTTTCTGGGATGTCAATCAAGGTCCATGAGCATCAGATCATGCCAAAATGCATGAATCTAAGATTATGTGCTGAAAGTGTGGGTACAGTACTGGAGCAGGAATATTTCAAGATTCTCTGAAAGTTCATAAATTATCATAAACCCATTCATCCAGCATTTCTTGAAAAACTTTTTTCTATATAATTGTCCTTGTACCACTCTCCCTGGGTCATTGACTAGCAAGGCGGCCAATGAACTCCACCCTGGTAGCGTTCCACAAAACTGATCCTAACAGTGATCAAAGGAAAGTAGAAGGGCAAAGCTCCAGCAGAACAAAGAAGATAAGGCCCACAGAAATCCATCAAATTTTAAAATGCATCAGATGCACTAACATCTCAGAGGAGACTCAGATAAGGACACAAGTATCTCTTCTTATATATTCCTTTGAGGTTGAACTTTGACGCATAGCCTCACCAGTTCTCCATCAGGTCTGCTCACTTCTTTGTTCAGTCAAGAGCCTTTCTTTTCTAATGAAGATATTTAATTTGACAGAGCTCCACTGATTATTAAAAAATAAGAAGTAAAAATAAAAGTTCTGCTTTTTGCATTTCTTCATCAGTCATATAAATCTCATTTGCCTCTGCTCTTATCACTCTAGTTTCATCCAGGAGAGACCTTTTGTATGTATTTCCAAAACAATCTTGCCACTGCTATGTTCAGACCTTGTTTCTATATTCTGTATTTCCTGACATCAGACAAAACCTCACTTTTTTCTTTTCTACTCCAATTAATTTATATTATAGCTTTTTTTTCGTTCCTTTCCTTATACCTTTTAATTTCACTTTTTCTTTAATTCATTGGCTCTGTACCGGTGTCACTTAACTCTCAGGAAGTATTTTGGGATGTGCTTGAGTAAAAAAGATAGAGATTTTATCTTGGTACTTCCACTTTCCCTCCTCAGTACAATATCTGTAATAACTGAAGTATTTGTATACTTAGTACTTAATTTTTTTTTCATCCAAATATTCTAACTTCACTATATTAAAACTAAGAGAAAAAAAACCTTACATGATGGATCTAAANTTTTTCAAGTACAGTTGAAGATACTACTGGAATCAGATGATTTACAAAGCTGGACAGTTTGCAGGACAATAAGAGATATATTACAAGGCTTTTGTCATTACAAGTTTAACTCTCAGATAATACTAATTGTCTTCAACTAAAGAAATCCAATTTAATTGATTTTATTTGCATTTTTTTCTGTATATGGAAAGGTGGGGGGTGTAGCTTCTCAGAAAGCTGTGTAGTTCTTTAAACACAACTCCGATGTAAAAAAAAGCCTTCCACCTGGAGTTTTGACTTGTCTTTTCTTTCCTTCAAGTCCTATGCCTGACTTATTTGTAAAAATTTCCAATAAACATGAATCTGTCAGCCTAATATGTCAGGAATAAAAAGTTATTATTGACTTTGCCATATTGATCAACGCTGGCCCAAGACATGTAATAGATTATGGTGTTTCTCTCTGAATACAGCTGCTCAGCTGTTCCCTCTCTTCATTAAATTGATATTCTTCTATCAGGAAGTGTTAAAATGACCCGGTTCAGAACCTCCTACTCCAGGCCTTGCCCTTTCATGGGTTGGGTGCATGATGCACTTCCAGAGACACCTAGGCACCAAAGCAGTGGGTCTCTACTTCTGTTTGGAGATAGATTTTACATGCTACTTTGCCACTCAACCCTGTTTTACCCACTCTTAGCAAGGCATCCATTCTCTTTTCTACAGCAGATCTCATCAGCATTTGTGCATTTTGCTTCTCTCTTCTGCTATGTGTGCTATATCCTCATTGAATAGACTGGAACAGAGCAAGAGCAGGATAATTGACACACTGAAAGCTTATGAATAAGAAGGATTCTGAAGCCACTCCTTTGATGTCAACAGCGAGCATATGAAATGTTGACTAGCTCCTCTCTTTTTATGTTCCTCAAACCAACCTTCTTCTCCCAGCTCTAAATTTCAAG
>VYZU01033499.1:0-15185 GCA_013401355.1 Ceyx cyanopectus | reverse complement strand
TGACTTCAGCAGTTATCTTGATGATGGTTTTAGATCAATATTTACAAGACATTTTCTTGTAACTTGTATTCTTTAAAAAGACAGTAAGATTTCATTCTAATTCAAAGTATTATCATTGTTACTGAAAGCCATTAATAGCGTTGGCTTGAGGGATTACCTCCCATTCTACATTATTTTAGACACAGCGTGGTCAGCAGAGACTATCGCGTTAAAGAAGATGGAGTTAGGTGATGTTGAGATCAAGGTAATCTTGTAAAGATATAACTGCAGATGGGGTTTGACTTGCTGGGAATTATGACCATGCACTCCTTCACATCAACAGTAAAGGACTTCTTCACTTGGGACCTTACAGATCTCTGTAAGAAAAATCTTTCTACAGTAAACTTTCCTGTACACAACCAGCAATGTATTAATGAAGTATGATTTTCAGCAGTCACCCTTTTAGAAATGCACTGTAAAAAGAAAGAAATGCCCTTTCTTGGTACATACTGACACCTCTAATTTCCGAAACTGGAGTTTAGATGGTCTAGAGTCTAGGCCGATAAAAGCACATAAATATCCCCCAGTCAGGGGTTTATTCTCCAGAAATCTCAAACATAACCCATTTCTATATATGGTTTAGCATTTACACAGAACTATACTGATTTCACATCGAGTATTGTATTTTGTCCTTGAAAATCACAGTACGATTGCAACCACACAGCTCTTACACAAAAAATATTTCATTAATTTCGTCAGCACTGAATTTTTGTTTGTAGCCCTATCAAGCTCCTTTATCAAAGAAAAGGTAAGACTTATCTTTATCACAAAACTGTAAAGCAACCAGAGCAAAAGGAAAGATGATTTAGGATCTAATTAATGTCTATAAATACATAAGGGCTGGGCATCAAGAAGGCAGGGACAGCCTCTTTTCACCTGTCCTTGTGATAGGACAAGGGGCAATGGATTCAAGCTCAAGAACATGAAGTTCCACCTCAACATGAGGAAGAACTTATGTACTGTAAGACTTACAGAGCACTGGAAGATAATCCCCAGACAGGTTGTGGAGTCTGCTTCTCTCAAGACTTTTAAGACCTGTCTGGATGCATTTCTGAGTGATCTGCCCTATTTCTGTCCTGCTCTGGCAGGGGGGTTGGACTTGGTGATCTTCAGAGGTCCCTTCCAAACCCTAACATACTGTGATTCTGTGTGATTGTTTCTGTGTCATTAGCAAAAGCCATAAAGGTATGGGCAACTACACCATCTGCACTAGTTACAAATCATGCCTCCAGTACAACTACACATGCTTCACTTGTAGTGTAAACCTATTTTATGTAACCTCACAAAAACAAAAAAAACCAAAAAAACGCAAAACAACAAAACAAATAAACAAACAAAAACAACAAAGAGGAATTTAGGAAGAGATACTGGAAAAGTTAAAACTGTTTGGAGTTTTCAAATTGGCTTGTATTTCTCTATATAATGCAACTGATTTAAGGAAAGTGATGGATATTCTGCCTTTCTTATGAAAAAGGATTCATCCACAAACAAGAATTCATGCACAGAAATGTGCTTCAGGAGTCACTGATGCTATTACACAGAACTGAAAATGGAATTGCTGTCCACTGTGGTGAGATAGATGCAGTTAATGAGAGAGTATTAAAGACATGGTGCTTTTCATTCTCTCACTAAAGAGTTATTTTAAAACTTAAGATGAATGTTAAACATCCCTCTAGACCTCTCTGTTAGATCAAATACTGTCATGACAACATCTTTCAATACCAGAGAAAATTAATAACTTTTATTTCTACAAACAGACTTCTCTGACTTTAAAAAAAATAAACAAAACAGGAGCACCTGAAAAGTAGACATATTATGCATACATCATTACCAGAAAGTGTGTAATTTGTGATACCATCATTCCTTCTAAATTTATTTCTCCTAATTTTCTTTATTCATCCATCCATTTAGCATGGCAGCTAAAAAGCTCTCCGCCTATGTGTCTGTATCTATGTACCCATCCATCCATGTATCATAGAATCATAGATATTAGGGGTTGNCCCTAAACCTCTTGTGCTCTAGCTTGCACCCATTGCCTCTCGTTCTGTCATTGGATGACATTGAGAAAAGTCTGGCTCCATTCTCTCTACACTCAGCCTTAACATATTTATAGACATTAATGAGGTCCCCCCTCTCTCTCCTCTTCTCCAGGCTAAAGAGACCCAGCTCTCTCAGCCTCTCCTCAGCAGGAAGATGCTCCATTCCCCTAATCATCTGGGTGGCCCTGCGTTGGACTTACCTACCATGATGGAATGCTCATCTTATTCACAACTGCTTGCCTGCTGTCCTGGGCTTGAAGGTCCAGACCACAACTCTCCCCACTTCCTCCTCTCACTGTTCTGTGGCCATCCAGCTGATCTAATAGATAATGAGAGTGAAAGTCACAAACGAGTTTGTTTAATAAGCTATTTCTAACGACTAACCATTTCTGTAGCCTTCAAAAGTAGAGAAGGAGTGCTGGAAAAAATTGTCTCCCAGCTCAGCTAAGATATGGCAAATAATAGCATTTGCTTCCAGCTGAGAACAGGACTGAACTCCACAAATTCACCTGGTCTCATCATTTCCCATCCTCAGAAGATAATGGGAAATATCTCAGTTGAGAAAGAAGAGATTCAATCACAAATATTTCTGTGTGTTCTTACTACAAAAAAAACATAGTAAGAGTATTCCCCCTTTTTTTTTTTTTTGTTGTTGTTGTTGTGGTTTGTTTGTTTTTTTGTTGGTTTGTTGTTTTTTTTGTAATCTAGAGGGTGGTAGTTCATCTTCTTCTTTCCAGGAATCAGGAAGATGAAGGGATCTCGTATTGTGCTAGACAATGATACTAATGGTGGTGCTTGTTGAGACATATACATGTTTGGGGAAAGGTGCTTCACTCTGCTTTACTTTACCAAACAAGTTAGAGAAAACCTCTGGTGGGATGAATCATAACAAGCAGCCACCATCTGCCTCTGCATCTCCATCTGTGACAACCTGAATTCTCCCTGCATCTCCACACCACATAGGTGTTAAGTTGGGAAGCTGGGCTGGAAGTCTGTGATCCCACTAAGCAGCAGGAGTTGAACACAGTCATATGTTTGTCTTGTTCAGCAAAAGAGCTGGGTTCAAGCTGCACCTCTTCTGGATTACCCTCTAGTACTTCCAGGCAAGAGGAGATGAGCTGCTTGCTAAGATGCAGTGTGACTCTTCCCCAAATCAACCTCCACTAAGAAAGAAAAAGCCATAACCCAGACACCTGTAGGAGATTTAAGCTCATGTTTTTGATACTGAGGACATACACTAGCATACACTAGCATGGAAGATCCCTCCACTCCTTCTCCCTCACAAAAAATTCAGCGTTGTCTCACTTATAAAGAGCTCTTTGTTTTCTTAATTTCCAGTTTGGTACGCAATGTATTGGTTGGTATGGATTTCTTGGTTGTTTCCTCATTTTAATAGTATACCCACAAGCATTGGGAACGATCTTCTCCACTATCCATATGGATGAGATCAAAGATCACAACATTTGGTGACAGAAGAGCGAAAAAGGCAAAATACAACAAACTGTGAAAACATCTGTCTCACCAGTTTGGGAAAGATGTGCCTTTTACAGCCAGCCAAACACTTCACATTTTTAAAAGCAAACCAATTCAGATTCAGATTGCTACATTAAAAAGTCAACTGGCAGGCAAAGAATGTTGGGTCTGATTCCAGGAGATGACATGCAACACAGTATTTCTGAGACGAGCACAGCATCAAAAACATCCTTCGAGACACAATGACAGCAGTCTTTTAACTGGATAAAGACAACAAAGAAATAATTTATCATAATCATGACTTTTATTTAATACCTTGGTGTGCAATAACACCTCTAGAAAAGTAAAAAATAAATCTTTCTGATTCAAGTGGTTTTACTGTCATTGACAGATACTAAACTGAATTACAGACAAAGATGATAAATGCATCAGGCAAGTCTCTTTTTACTTGATCCAACACTTTTTGTCTTTTAGACATTATTAAATGTATCTTAGGAACAGTCCTACCACTGTAGCAACCAAGTTTCTGGCCTGTCCTAAATTTAAACATCTACCAGAAATCACAGGAAGACAACTGTGAATTTTAGCTATGGATAAGAAATAAAACTGAAGTGAGGTTATAGACAATCCCATGACACCTCATAACAGCAAGGATGTACTAATGCTAGTTCATTGGCTAAATTCCAAGTTGGCTAATTATATTCTCTCCCTGATTTTTAGGGAGAGAATAGTTTCAATTAAAGAAGTTATTAATTACTTCCCATCCTAAAAAAAATGTTAGCAGTACTGCTGGTCTAGAAAATCTTCTGTTTTTTTCTCAGTAGTATGTTTATGCACCAAAAGTACTTTGGAATCCCATGTTAGAAGTTACTAGAGAAATATCCACTATTGCGGGCTGTTATTATTGTGTCAGCCACAGCATTCAGCACTCTTGGATTACTTTGGTGTTAGTAATAAATATATTTTATTTTTATAATGCCCAAGACATCTTATAATGAAAATATGAAGCCACAATTCTAATTATAAAGACCTCTTCTTTAAAGTGGTAACTACCTAATGATTTTAAGATGTAGTCTGGATGTAGTATCAGTGCACAGATTGTGGGGACGTTCAGTTTACTGCATGTGAAGGGACTCCACAGACTACAAACTAGCTCCAAAAACTATCAACTGTGTTTTTGTCACCGTCTAAACCATTTGTTTCAGTCACAGTAATTCTGCAATAAACTCTGGGTAGGCCTAACATCAAGCAACCACTTCAAAGTAAGAAGAACTTTAAGTTTCCCTGATCTTTTTAAAGAGGTCACATTTATTCTCTTCCCTATGTCTTTATATGACACTTTATAATTCCTGATACTCCGGGATCTTTCATCTTTAAAATATTACAAATGTTATCTGTCTTCACTCAGGCATACATTAGCTGAAGTATAATCTTTCTTCATAAAGAGGTTTTGAAGTCCTCTAACCATTTCTGTTATAGTTCTCTTTGGCTCTATTCAGAACTCATGGTCCTCTCTGACCTTTGAGGTCTGTGTAGCAAAGATACCAGGAAAACAGTGGAATACACAGTGTTTATTGATTTATGAAACCAGCCAGAATAATTCAAGAAACACATCTATAATGTGTATATCTGGAACACAAGAGCTGATATGTAATGTTCAATGCCATGATAAGAAAGGAAATGGAGTCACCTGAATCTGTATTGAGGCACTAAAACTTGCCATATCTTAAAGGATAGGAATGAGCAAATTGCTTCTGAAAACTGTTACGATCCCTGTAGCAGAGCCTTTCTTTGATGTCTCAGCCTCTTTGCTTCTGTCCAGTTTAATGAGTAATCTGCTCAGATCACAAAGGTCTGATGTTTCTCCTTCCCTTCATTCAAGTGTTATATATAAATATAACATTTATACATATTTTTCAGGCTTACCATCTCTTGTTTCCTGTCAGAAAAAAAGATTGGTTAATATCAAAAATCCCTGAAGATTTTTCAAATGGGTGACTCAAAGCATTTAAAACTTACAAATTAACATGAAAACTAAAAAAAGTTTGAGCACTTAGTAGTAACTTACTCCAAGTGATGTGGAATTCCTGATACTTCCCTGAAAATGTAAGAATTATAGGGTTTAACCTATACTAATTGTCCCTGCTGGAGCTTGAAAGTATTGACATCAGGCAGAACATGCTAAGTGAAAAGATAAGAAAAAGTAAGGAAATGGAAACACTGATAAAGGCATTCTGATTTTGAAATAGAAATGATAGGTGGCACAGCACAAAGTTCCAAATGTGGATGAAACAAATATTTAAATTACTATTTAAAAACAAAAGGGAAGAGATCCAAAATTTAGGAACCTAATTTTATTTGGACACAAGGCTCCTCTTTGAAAGGACTAGGTGTCTAGGCATCTCAATATACTATGTGTCTGGGCAATACTCTAAGGAGCCAGGTACAATCTCCAATAGCACATTAACATATCACAGAATCACAGAATCACAGAAATTAGGGGCTGGAAGGGACCTAGAAGATCATCTAGTCCAACCCCCCTGCCTGAGCAGGATCACCTAGACCAAGTCACTCAGGAACAGATCCAGGCGGGTCTTAAGTGTCTTCAGAGACATGTTCTGCAGGAAAGCATTTCTTCAGCTGCATTTGTATCAAGTTGTATTTATTCAGCTGATATCCTATTGATATGTGTGTTAGACTGATATGCTGGGTAGTTGAATATAAACTCAAATAAATGTTTAGATGTAAACACATATTCACCTGAAACACCCACCTTCCAGCTCCACTGGTGACACAATTAGAAGACTCCGAAAATGCAAAAGGTTCTGGAAAAGTCACCATGTAGGACTTCACCTGACTCAACTTGGGCAGCAGGTTCAGCCCCACCACATGCATCATAGTACATAACCCATATGTTGTCTCCTGCCAACAGCTCCATAACAGAACTCTAAAATCATGGTTTGACAAGAAAACTAAGATACTATTTCAAAATTATTTTCCTTTCTACACAGACAAGCCTATTTTTAATTCACCACAGTAAATCTTGGGGGCTTAGACAGACACTCAAACATACACAATCCCCAACAAGTACCCTTTAACTTAAATTCTTATCCCAGGTCTGAGATAAGACTTCATATTCCAGTTATGAGAAAAATAAAAAGGAAGACATATCATATTTTACAAGATTCAGGTAATGTTTAGGGGAAATCCAACTATGCTCTACACTGCCTCTGGACTATTTTTTCTGTGAGCTGTACATATAAGGCCATCTATTTCAAATCTAATAAATAAAATGCATAAAATTAGTGTCTACAGAAAGAACAAATGCAGTGACATTTTCAATTAAGTGTATCACAAAAAGATTCAATAAAGATGTAATTGGTTTTGTGTTGTGTAAAATATAATTGAGTGCTTTCTGAATTACAGCTGTGTAAAAATGTCTATTAATTATGTGCCTGATAAGTGACAATAGATTTGTTTTGGAAAATCAATTCTTATTTAACTTAGATGCAATAACTGAAGAAAATATTTATCTTTTTTCCTTTAAGGAGGTTGAAGGCTAAAACATTCATAGATACGGAGTCCAGTAATGTTTCAAATTAATTTCCATCTTATCTCTGGGAAGATAATCAAATCTTACTCTATAAAAGTTATTATAATGATTAGATTTTTGCTATACAAACATCAAATAATTGATGTGCAGTTTATATGTGGATGTATCTGCTGTCTACGGAATTTTCACATCTCTGTGATGCTGCTGTTCAATTATACAAAGTTGTGCTAACAGCGTGTTATGTGGTAGAGTCTATGCTGTGTACACATGTGATGTTATCCATCTGTATGTATACATGTGCATACATCACATAAGCACAGGACAAAGTTTTTCCCAAGTGCTTCTTGTGGTTAACAAAACTGTTTAAAGCCAGTTTTTCTTTAAAAGGAAAAAAGCTTTTTTTTTTTTTTAATAGACTTTTTTAAAAAGCCCTTTACCATAGGGTTTTTGTGGTAAACTGAGTCAATGCTTTTAAGTTGCTGCCATGATAAACCAGCTTTCTCTGATTTTCAGATACATACATTTGCTGCCAGAGGAGAAAAGGAAATGCGAATTTCTTCTCCTACAAGGCTAGCAATGACTTCAGAATCAAGCAGGTAAATATCTCTCTAGGGAGATCTTAGGAATTAGCATAGGCAGCTGCACTGACACAAGGCAAAGCAGTGTTATCTGTGCCTGCTGAAGGGAAGCCTGCAAAGCAACAAGTTCCCTGTTTTTTCACTACCAGGAAGTGGTGAAGTGAAAAGAGACAAAATGAAATAATAGCTTCAGCTTAATCAGGCCCATCGGATATTCTTAAATGCTACATTTACTGTTGTGATATCTTACTGTATTTCATCCTATGCAACAAAGGCTGGTAGAAAACAACCTTTCAGTTACTATCCCTACAACATCCTTACTACATACTAGCAATTTTCACAATTCGCAGTCCATCTTTAGTCAGGGGAATTGGCAGGATTCTTGTGTGAAATAAGTGCTTTTAATTAAGCAAACACATTCTATGCATCTTTTATGTCACTCACTATCTGTATGTGCATTTCCCTGCGGAACTGCAGGAAGATAACTTGATCTGTGTTCTGTGCCCAATAAGAAAGGTAATATTCTTTTTGGAAAGTAAAGTGCTCAAGCACTGGGATGTCTGAAACCTTTGAGTTATTATTATCTGTGAAAAATTTGGAAAGATTTACAGATGGATGGATTATGCTTTTGTCAATGACCACCTGTCAGATGGGAAGTGTAATTGCTCTGAAAATTATCCCAATTTTGTTGGCAGAGATAAGCTCTAAGAAAGTAAAATTCTTAAGACAGTCATGAAGCCATGGAGAATTAAGCTGCAGAACTCTTCACTCTTCTCCAATTGCAAAAAAAAAAAAAAAGAAACTTTTAAAACAATAAGCAGAAGGCAACAGATATCCTCACGAGAGGATTTTTGTCACATGCCAGGACAAATATCAAATACTTGTTTCTGGTTTCAGGACACGACATTGTTTCTTAAAGAAACTACTTCAAATATTTACCCTAAACTGTTCAAAGACTATTTCCGCTGGAACATTGACAACAGAACTTCCCAGCATAGAGGATTTCAACACAGATTATTTTAAAACTTGATCAAGTTGTTTAATTATCGGGTTATGCAGTTATAGTGGCTTAGAAAGTAGTGTTTTATAATGTGAAGTATTAGAACTTCAGGCCTTGCTACCTACCATACACCAATATTTTCACAGTAGAGAAACTGTCTTTTTACAATCTAGATTCATCCACTAACTTTATGTACCATACATAAATAATTCCTTCTCTCTCTGGCAGATGTGTTACTTAATAAGCACTTTCATCAATGTACAACAGTTTAGAAAAGCAATTAAGAGCTGAGGAAGCAAATTATGTTGAGATGATCTGAAGGAATCTGCCATGAGGCAGGGTTGCCAGAACACATTTCCACAGTTTCTTGTGATTCATGTTAACTCCAGAGCAGATACTTGAGAGCATGAGAAAAATATAAAAACATTTCCTGCTTTGTGCCCTGGAGCATTAGATGGGAACCAGCCCCATGACTGTGTGCCACTAACAGAAATGATACACAGCATTTGAAGGTGAAGACTCCCTTAACTTCCCTCATTCCCTTCAGCACACAAATTTTAGAGTGAAAATTACCTTTTTACTCTGCAGCAACTTCACCCTGAACATGACACCCCTGGTCCTCTTCCACATGTTTCATCTTTTTGCTCTGGTTCATATGTGTGAAGCCTTAAAGACTAGCCTGGGTCTACTATCAGTAGGATAGTACTTGTGTGCTCTGAATAGCTAAAGAAATGTGGACTACTGCCAAAGTAATAACCCAAACAATATTGCTGGACCGTACCTTAACTGTTTGTTTGCAAAGCCTGATTAAAGAAGACAGGGCAAAGACCCATGAGTATGCTGCTTCAAATCATTTTTTACTATGATTTGTTGAACTTATGCCCATCCTGAAAAGAAAATTCTCATCAGAATCAAAACAAGCCTCATTAACTGTGAGGTGATAATGTCATGGGTAGATTAGCTTTGGGATTGTTTTAAGTAGTGCTGAACAAGTTTAACCAGGGGCCTACAATTTAAATCACTCAGTTCAACCTCTGGAAAATCATTTTCAATGTACATAGAATCATAGAATAATTAGGGCTGGAAGAAACCTCCAAAGATCATCTAGTGCAGCCCCCCTGCAGGGAGCAGGGACACCCTCGACTAGACCAGGCTGCTCAGAGCCTTGGCCAACCTCAACAAAACAACAAAAAGAAACCTCAAACAAACTCTTTTAAGGTGATTGCTTTGCTTGACTTGTAATTAAGTAGAATAATTCTTGAACTCTCATTGTCTCTTTTCTTTCCCTCCTCATATTGTACATGAGAAGAAGTTTTGAACAGAGCAGACCTTCAAAGGGCATCTAGTGTAGCCCCCCTGCAGGGAGCAGGGACACCCTCAACTAGACCAGGCTGCTCAGAGCCTTGGCCAACCTCACCTGGAATAGCTCCAGGGATGGGGCCTCAACCACCTCCCTGGGGAGCCTGTTCCACTGATCCACCACCCTCAAGGGAAAGAACTTCTTCCTGATATCCAGTCTAAATCTCCTCTTTTCTAATTTAAACCCATTACCCCTCATTCTTTCACTCCAGGCCCTTGGAAACAGCCCCTCTCCAGCCTTCCTGGAGCCCCTTCAGGCACTGGAAAGTAGCTATAAGGTCTCCCCAGACCCTTCTCTTCTCCAGGCTGAACAACCCCAGCTCCTTCAGCCTGTCCCCATAGCAGAGCTGTTTCAGCTTCTGAGCATCTTTGTGGCCTCCTCTGGCCCCGCTCCATCAGCTCCATGTCTCTCCTGTGCTGAGGGCTCCAGAACTGGATGTAATACTCCAGATGAGGTCTCACCAGAGCAGAGTAGAGGGGCAGAATTACTTCTCTCCATCTGCTGGCCACACTTCTCTTGATGCAGCCCAGGATGCCATTGACCTTGGCTGCCAGTACACACTGCTGGCTCATGTCCAGCTTCTCATCCACCAACACCCCCAAGTCTTTTTCTGCAGAGATGCTTTTTCCTTTTTTCTTTTCTTCAAAAATCCCATATAATGTGAAAAAAAATTGAATTAGACTTCAGTGCCTGCAGCCATTATAATAGTTAAATCTTATTTCTCTGTTTTGAAGCGAACCATCTATATTTCTGCTACATAAAGGCATTTGAATTCAATAAGGAGACAGGTAATAAATGAGAGAATATTCTAAGGTAATAACTACAATTCTCTTTAAAGGTCATCAATAGATGAGAAATTATTATGCTCTTTTAATGTTACTTGTCATATTCTGACTGGGTTCCATCCCTGGTCAAAATGAAACCTTGGGTGCTACTCATTCTTCTATTAAAGAAAAAACAAATTAGCATCTGACTAAGCATTAACAGTGAAGAATGCTCTCCTCTGTGATGGAATCTTCTAAAAGAAACAACAATTGTGGAGCAAGTGGCTTTGAATTCTGTTTCCAGATTTCAGAACTAGACTCTGATTTGATTGATCATTTGATTGTTCATTCACATGATACAGGAAAAAAAAAACCCAACAAAACAAAACCAACCAACCAACCACAACAAGAAACCCAAACAAAAAAATGAAAAACCAACCAACCAACAAAAAAAAAACCAACAAAACCACAAAGAAATAAATAAATGACCAAACACACAAAAAAACCCAGGAAATAACCCTGATTCTGAAATGTTGCTGTGTTGCCCTTCACACAAAACATACTCCTAAATTGTGCATTTTTTCATAACAAGGTTGTAAGAGCAAGTACTAAAAGGCAGCAGGGAGAAAGTTATTCCTCCATATAGAAGAGGATATATGTATGCTAAGACATACCCTGAAGCCCCTAAAAAAATAGTAACAACATTAATAATGCTGCTTTATTTTGATGCAGCAGCCTTTCTTATTTTACTAAATTCTAAGTATTTGCATACATTAGTTAATGAAGGTAGGTAAAGTAAATAAATCTCACTACCCATGTGTCACATTAATAAATAAATATCCTCTGATCTGTTCAATCTATGACAAGAGAAGAAGATTCATCTCTTTTGGGTCTTATTACAGAAACAACACTTTCTCTCAAAAAGCTGAAAGACACCTAGAGGTTGTTCTAGGCACATGGGAATTTTCAAGCTTCTTAAGCTTTTAAATTAGATAGAATGTGATGCCTCTGCAGATCATTTTATGTCACCCATGTTACAAGCCCCAATAATATAATGTTATTACTTATTATAAGAAATAAGCTATAAGTAATTATAAGTCCAACCTAGAACTAGACTCAATAGATGTTACTGCATTTCTTTTCCATTCATTTAGCCACTTTTTGAAATCTTTATATTTCAGTAGAAAAAGAACACCAAGTGGCTGTGGAACAGGAACTTCTTGATCTTCACAGAACTTCACAAAGTCCCATGAAGACTCCAGATAACAAATTATGCTCAGGTACCGATTCTATAACTAATGGCAACAAATAACCTTATATCAAAATACAGACATTTGTGGAGGACAAAGAGAAGAAGGTTAGAATATATTCCTAATTATTTACTATTATTACATGAAAAACAGACAGAGAAATTCCAGATTGGCTTGAAGAACATTTGCATTTGCATTTCTGAGTGCACACATCCAATACTTTTAGTAGTATTGATACGAATTTTGCTGCACAACTTCCTTAATCTAATGTATTTTCCTTACTATAAGGAGTTTTTCCCCCTCAAATATATATTACTGAATGATGTACACACAAGCCAAGTTATATTCACATGCATATGTAGTGTGGGGAGAAATTCAGGCCTCAGTGGAGGTTCAGAATGGCACCTAAGCACATTTTGTTGTAGGGGACTTGTATGTTTAACATAAGACATTAGTGTAGCAAAAGGCATGTATCTTCCTCTGAAGAGAGGTTTCCATTTTCCTGAAATGAAGCTCCGTGAGTGTTTCAACATTTTTTATATCTCATCTTAAGTGACTGGCAAGTTTAAGAGCAAAACAGAATTGCTTATTGTGACATTTAGCTAATTAGTGCCTTCAGGGACTTTCTGCACTTAATGCAGCAAGAGAAGAATTGGTGCCATTTTCTCTTTATGTTCCAAGAACAGGTAGACCACAATAACATTTTGTACTTCATAATCTAGCAGGCTCTACAGCCTGAATGATAAACTGCCACTTACTTAGGCAAGAGTTCAGTGCAGATATAAAAAAAAAAAACAAAAAAAAAAAGAGTAAAGGTTGGTCCTTTTCCGCATATATAGAATCACAGAATGCAGAATGTTAGGGGTTGGAAGGGACCTAGATCATCCAGTCCAACCCCCCTGCCACAGCAGGATCACCTAGACCAAGTCACCCAGGAACAGACTCCACAACCCCCCTGGGCAGCCCCTTCCAGAGCTCTGTCACCCTCACTGAGAAAAAGTTCTTTCTTGTGTTGACCCTAAACCTCTTGTGCTCCAAGTTGCACCCATTGCCTCTCATCCTGTCATTGGATGACACTGAGCAGAGTCTGGCTCCATCCTCCCTACACTCACCCTGAACATATTGATAGACACTGATGAGGTCCCCCCTCAGTCTCCTCCAGGCTAAAGAGCCCCAGCTCTCTCAGCCTCTCCTCTTAAGGGAGATGTTCCACTCCCTTCAGCATCTTGGTGCCCTGCACTGGACTCTGTCCAGTAGCTCTTTGTCCTTCTTGAACTGGGGTGCCCAGCACTGGACACATTATTCCAGGTGGGGTCTCACCAGTGCAGAGTAGAGGGGGAGAAGAACCTCCCTTGACCTGCTGGCCACACACTTCTTAATGCATCCCAGGATGCCATTGGCCTTCTTGGCTTTGAGGGCATATTTACAGGTCAACAATCTACATTACCCAAAATGAATAATAATCCATCCATCCAGATAACCTTTGTCCATGCAACCTCTTAAACATACTTTATTTTTACATTAAATGTATGCATATGTTAATGGGGAGAGCACGGCCTTTTCTCCTGCCATTTTCAGCATTAGATTGGTACTGAGTAACCTTTAGATTACATGAAACAATAGATGCTAGGACTTGATCCAGCTGAAAAATGTAATGTATCATGGAAGGCCAATGATGACAGAAAGTATTTCTTCCTGCTATCTTTATTTGTCTCGGAACATTAATTTAACATAAGCCTGTGATTGCAACCTGGCAGGTAAAGTTACCATAGAATACTCTTGAAATGCTTTCTTCCTTTACGAAAAGGTATTTCACTTTTCTCTGTGTCTGGAAAGCCCAAGTCATGTATCTTTTAGTTATATGTTTGGGGGTTTTAACCAGTTCATATCTGCAGGACAGATTTCTTCATCCTGGAGAAATGAAGCTAACGACCATTTGCTCCTATCTTCTGCATATAGCAGGAGATCTGAATTTCTGAAATGGTATCTCAGCAGGAAAGATGGGAGAGAATGACTTTAAATTGTTCAAGGATTTTGAAAGACAATGGACACCTTATTTAATGTAAATATTGCTGAATCATTTATATTAGAGACTCTTAGAGTCACCAAACATCACTAAATCCATTTAACCTACTGAAGATTTGTGAGGTAAAAGGACATTATTTTGCCCAGGAAATAGGAATGCAAATAATTCCCCTGAAGAAGTCAGGAACAGGTCCTTCCATGATTTTTCTCCATTCTATGTTTGCCAGCCCAGACATAATACCTTTTAAAGTTATGCTGCTGCTTCCTATGAGTTTTCTAAAAGAAACCTCTTGTTTGCATCCTTAAAATAAACTTTAAATAAAACCAATTAACTCTGCTGATCCTTTTCACCAGTTCATAAACTCTTTGGATGCTAGCTCGAAATTGAAAATAAGTGCAACTTACTTCCAACATGTTTCTTTTCAGCTACCGCATGAAATATTTAATACCTAGGAGGATTTTCTTTCTTTTCCATAAAATATTATAGACCAAAACGTGTCAGTTTGTCAAAATTTGTACCCTGCAGCAGATGTTCAGCTGTGCAAAAGAAATTTCATTTTTCCTTCTTATATCTGAAGAAAATGAATACAATTGATATGGTCAGAATTGAACCAGATACAGTTACATTATATGCATGCAAAAACTTTTAAAGTGTAACATTTTTATATACTTTCTGCATTGAATAGTTTATACAGTGGTCTCAGTATATGTACACTTTCTGAGGCACAGGAAAAACATTTTCTTTCAACTTCACAGCGATTAATGTTACTTTAATAACACCGAATTTCATTGTTTGGATGCATTTTCATCCCTCATTTCCCTTCTGTATTTTCGTTGTTTCTACAATCATTGGAAGGAGAGAAGCACATCGGACATCAGTTGTTCTATGTGAGTAGTCCTAATGCAGAGCATGATTTAAATATGCTTTGTAAACAAGGCATTGCATTTCTTATCATTCAGCATATTAAATTGTGTATCTGAGATTGGAAATGTTCCCTATAATCTCCAAAATAACTTGCCTGTTATATGAAAAGGATGGAAAGAAGGGCCCTAATTCTCCATATTTGGGAACTACTAAAATAATCATTTCACAGAATCACAGAA
>VYZU01033497.1:6237-16288 GCA_013401355.1 Ceyx cyanopectus | reverse complement strand
TTAGCTATTAGCAGTGTACTAATGGTTAATAGGCAGTAAAAAAATCAAGTTGGATTTTTTGAGGGGAGAAAGAAAATTAGGCAGCAGGACAATGTTTGAACTTAGTCTGCTTTTCTACTTATCTCATCACAGAACTGGAGCATCCTTTCAAGTAAAAAATGTTAAGATTATATTTAATTGGATACATTTTCTTTTTCAGGAAGCTATGCCCTACTTGACTGTAAGCTTCAGTTTCATGTCTAGTTTGGATGAATGAAGATCTATAGTCAAGTGATTTNAATGAGGAGCTGCTCTCATCCATATTTAAACCAAAAATGGTTCCCATGTTGAACAGACCACCATGTTACTAATCTCCTTGAATTTTTTTCCAAATCTCATTCTCACCCAAGGTTAAACTATATCCCATTTACTAGATGTGTGTTNTGCAGAGGCATTGTGATTTGTGCTTAGTATGAAAATTTAAAAATACTGCATGTTCTGGGTATTTTGCATGATTACTTGAAATTCTATACTTACAATGATATATTTATCTTATTAGTTGATGTTCCAGGAGACACATGACTAATTACTAGCTGTGTAAAAATTATGTTCATTCATCTGCTGCTGCTAATTCACACCTCTGCCTATTTCAAGCTCTCTGCTTACAATGAAATAACAAGAGAGTCTGGCTGTATTTATATTAGCCAAGATTCTNCTTTTGATAGTGCTAAGGCTCCATCTGCCACCAGATGTCTTTCTTCCTGACTGAGATGTTTCTGTGGTCTTTGAAGACTAACTTACATATTAGAGGTGAGCTACTGAATATTCTACTATTAGAGGTGCTACTAAAATAAAACAGCAGAGCTTGGTGATGAATATTAAACTGATATAAAATTCAGAATACCCAAATGAACTTGGCTTTATACTTAAGAGAAAGAAAATTAGGCAGCAGGACAATGTTTGAACTTAGTCTGCTTTTCTACTTATCTCATCACAGAACTGGAGCATCCTTTCAAGTAAAAAATGTTAAGATTATATTTAATTGGATACATTTTCTTTTTCAGGAAGCTATGCCCTACTTGACTGTAAGCTTCAGTTTCATGTCTAGTTTGGATGAATGAAGATCTATAGTCAAGTGATTTGCAGAGGCATTGTGATTTGTGCTTAGTATGAAAATTTAAAAATACTGCATGTTCTGGGTATTTTGCATGATTACTTGAAATTCTATACTTACAATGATATATTTATCTTATTAGTTGATGTTCCAGGAGACACATGACTAATTACTAGCTGTGTAAAAATTATGTTCATTCATCCTGCCTTGCTATTGCTAAAATCTAGTACTAAAAAAAAACCTCACTGGTTTCTAAGTGGACCATATCAGAATATTTTATATGACACTTCATGCCAATTGTAGTGCACAATACTTTTGTTGAAATATTATTTTGAATATTATTAACAGTTCAGTTGAATATGAATGAATATTCAATTGAATATTACTCAAATATTGACTTGGTTTGTCTTGGCATTGTATCGTTGTGTGAGAATCGTTCTGTAATGATAGGAAGAAATGAAAAGCTGTATACTCAGAGAAAAGTCTGATTGTGTAAGAAAACACGTAGCCATGATTTACTGTAATTCAAAGTGTACTGTGGCCTACTGTGCCTATTAACACCTTTGACCTTCTTGCTTCCTCTGTCCATTTATTCATTGCCTAGAAACCTGATCTAAAATTCTGAGGCAGAAGGGAGGATTGCTGTCCTGTTTTAAAAGCTGCCCATTGCAGTGCCTTTCTGCATTCATCATGTCAGGAATTTCTCCCTTTGGTATATTCCTGTCTGAGTTTAAAAGGTGGCTAATTATTTTAGAACAATTCAATTTCAAGCCATACTTAGATCTACTTGGTGGAACTTGCTGTGTCACACCTAAGTTTACCAGTCGACCACACCATTTTAACATAAGTTAAACGTTTTAAGTTATTCTAAGGTACACTTCTCATTGTTGTCCTTACCCATCCTCGTGAAAGAACACAAAAGATGCTGATTTGGAACGTGGTGAAACTAACTATGCATGTTGACAGCTTGAATCAAAGTGTATGTGAAGGAAACAACTCCAGATAAATGTAAGGACTTGTCACATTCTCCTTTAGCACTTGATGGTTTTTGAAGTCCTACTGGTATTCAGATATATACTTTTTTTTCCCACTCTTGCTTGTATTTTAACACCTAACACTCTGCTCCAGCTATCAAAAACTGAGATTTTAAACTTGTCTTGCCAAGTCATGTTTCGTTTCCAGTGTCACATCCATAATTAAGTATATTTACATTCATTTGTATAGATGAAGATATTGGGATCCACCAGTACTATGACAAGAAAGAAACAGGTAAAATTTAAATAACCATAAAGCTAAAATTAAACAAAACTTCCATACGCTCTGTCTTTCACACTGATTGCTTGTTCTGAAAAACGCAACAGAAAGATTATCACTCCTGAGTTACATCAAGAGTATTTAAAACCTTTTTATTCCATAGAAGAGAAAAATGGGCAGAGGAGTTGCATAAAAACAACCCTTACATAATTAGAAACCTCCGTGGGATTTTATACTCTAAATTATTATATTTTATATTGTATTTTATATTGTGTTCATCCCTTTCATCTCCTGCAGCACATCCCTTCCTTTTGGGTGTTCGGGTGTGTGCGGTGTGTTCAGGGGTGTTTGCTGAGTGTTCAGGTGTGTGCGGGGTGTTCAGTTCGGGTGTGTGCGGGGTGTTTGCTGGAACCCCAGCAGAGGGCATCGTGTGCGCGCGGAGGGCCAGCCCCGGTCTTCTGCAGCTCTGCCCGGGCTCCGAAATGGCCATTGCGGAGCGAACGATCAATTTTCTTTATCTGATTAATCCTGTTAATCCTGGAAGTTTCAGCGTGGGCCAGAGAGGTCTGTTCGGCTCGAGTTCCTCCCTCTCCGCGGCCAGGCGGGAGCGGAGGCGCGGGCGGGCGTCCCGCCGGCCGAGCTTCGCGGCTAATGCGCTGTGTCCGTGGCTCTGCTGACAGACGGACAGACAGACTGACTCAGCTTCTCTGCTGGGCTCAGTTGCAGCTCACTTCGCTATCTGATGAAACTGGAGGTTCGCTAACGCCGGCCCACCTGCTGAGCTGCATAAGCCTTTCTTTCACTGCAAGCCTGAGATATCTGCCGTGTGAGGCGAAAGCATCGGGGCTGTCTTAATTTTTTGTTAAGTTCTGTGTTTTATCGAACTGTAAGAATCTTCTCTTATATTAATATTTGCTGACAGCAGTTGTAAGGATTATCATTCATCTTTTCATCCTTTCTTTTCTTTAGCATCACAGATGAAGCATGGTTACTTAGAGGAGAAGCAAAAGGTAGCAGAATGTAAGGACATTTTCTGAGTTTCTTGTTGCAGTAAGACAAAATTACTCATTTGTATTGGTGATGCACCTGGAAAAGCATTAAAATAACCTCAGATTGCTGCCAATGTAACTTTCTGCACATGCCATCTAAGATAGATTGTCAGACAACTACACAGCACAAAACAATTGATAAGTTTTAAGTATTACTTCCTGGCATATTTGCAATCCATTGCTTTTCGGTTTTTGGTGGTTGGTTTGTTTTCTGTGTCACTAAGCATGGTAGTGTCTATTGCATTTCAAATCTATTGTCAAGACAATAAGAGAAGAATCACAATCCAGATTTTTCCTTATTACATCTTCTCAATAGATGAGCAATAAACATCTTCCCACTCAGCTCTTGAAATACCAACTGCCTCAAAACTGAAAATGATATCTAAAATTCTTTCAGCCAAAATCAAATTCCAAGTTAATAATCACCTGCCTTCATAGAACACTTAGCTTTGAAATGTTTACACTGTTCCTTCACTGTCTGCTTAAAAGCAATTCCAGTTTATGCTATCACACAGCAGTAATGTGACAGTTAAAGATTTTTATATTAGTACAACTTTAGCTCAAATTTTACAACTCCTGCATAGTTGTTATTGCTCAGAGCATTCACTAATGTTCAAACATTATATGACAATTTTGACAAATCGAATTGACTTTTAGATGACTTCACAAAGTAATATGTATAACATTTTATCTTACCATAATGAAAATTCATGTGGAATTGTATGTGTTTGAAGGCAAAATGTGTTTGGGAAGGGTAAGTTATTTTCATCACTGTAAGGTGTGTTAGGAGCAGATTAAGCCATACAGGTTATAGGTATAAAGGTGCATGCAGCTATATGGTAAATCTACACCCACTACGGAGGGTTGTGTGTCAGTCAGAATCAATACAGCTCTGTAAATTTGGGGAGGTGAGAAAGGGTTGAGTATGGAGGAGCAAAATGGATTTACATCCCTTGTGCTCTGCAGAGTATTATTTTTAACAGACACTGTCTGTGTGAAGAGACACAGGCCCAGGTAAACCCTATTGTACTGAAACCCCAACCATCACCTTTTGTAAAAGCAACACAAGCTACAGCACCTTGTTGCTGTAAATACAAGGGTGGCCCAGGCACAAAGCACTGTATGGCACATTTAATGAAGAGGAGCACTGGGTACCTTTATTCACAGCTGATGATTTGTATATATAGTTTGGTATCTGTACAGGTAATTTTGCATTTTGTATATGTGGATAAATATTCCAATATTTATGAAGGCACCCATTGAAAATGTGATCTTACATTCCTAATTAATATTATCATAGCAGTTCCACCAATGCTGGCTTCAATCCAATAAAATACAAAGAGAAGATGTTTGTTGGTGTGCTCTTTTGTTCATATATGAAATCCTTCATTTTTTTTCACTCTATAGCACTTCCATTGTAAGCTCCTTTTTGCAGGGAGGTTTAAACACAACTGTTAAGTCATTCACTCTGGAAGTTGGCATACAAACTGACAGCTTGGAGCTCAAAACTTTTCATCAGTTTTCCTTTAAATAGGCTAGATGTAAAAAAGACAATGTGTTCTAGTTTCTCATGGGTTTTATTATATGCTTATGAATAGAAAACTGCTCACTTTGATGAAATTTCACAAGTTAGAGTCTGATCCTCAGTGATTCTGAAACAAGGCAATTACTAGCAATTCCAGAGGAAGCTTTGCCTCCTGGTTTCAGGATTAATGTTATTAGGCCAGAATTTTCACAATAGCTTGCTGAACACTGATAATTTTGTTAAAGGACTATAGCAGTCATTCAGTTTCTTGTTTGCTTAACCTTGCAGATTCTTTACATCAAGTATAATAAACAACTGTACTCCATCATATGTTATGGTGCTCACAATTACCTTTTGTTAATACCTCTATATATGCATATATTCAGGCTTGTATACTTTGCAGACACGTTAATGCCTGCTTTTTTTAATTAGGCAGTGAAACACTAGTGCAAATGAATAGTATCTCTTTAGGATTTAATAGACTTGAATCTGAGTTAACATACTGAATGTGCTCTTAGCAGCTGGGTAAGATATTACATCCTGAGAGCTTTGTACACAATTGCCATGGTGAAGTCAAGGTCAGTGTGGATATTTTATGCTAACTGTTCCTACAGTGGAGCTTTTAAAAAAGATACAATTTCACAAGCAAACCAATAGAAATCATAGTAATTTCCTTTCAATTATAGGTAAGTTTTATGTTTAAGGTAACTTCCAGAAATCTTAGGTTTTGTGTTTTCACAGAAAAGGAAACTCACCTTGAAGAATTTTATATATTATATATAAATGTGTGTTTGTACACACACACTCACATATATACACACACAAATATATACATGTTTCTCTTTTTAAAAAACTTTTATTTGTCAGCTCGAGATTATCTTTGGGTACTGAAGAACAAGCGACCAGACAAACTGCGAGATACACTCAAGGAGGTAGAGGTATGTTTCAGTAAGTTTCAAGTACAGAACCATATAATCTGATTTTCAGACCTCTTTCAACAGCTTTAATTTTCATAAAGATCCAACTCTCCTGGTGATGATAAATGTGCTTTTGTCTGGCAGGCTGTTCTAAAACAGCTGCATCTTTGTGTGTCATGCTTCATCTATAAACTTGAAAATCAGAAGTATGTTAATCGATAGTGACAATGTGTGCTGCCAACTCAACTCTGTTTTCTGCTGTTCTTTAGCACTTACTGCAGAATGGTCAATGTATGCTGAGCAAATGGAAGAACAAACATACATGTCAGGTAAAATGTTTTGACAAGTCCTTGCAATGTTCTGTCAGTGGAGCTGAACAGCCATACCGTGATTGATGATAAAATGTTAAGTAACACAGAAAATCACTGTGTTTTAATGTATGGGCTCTTATTAACTAGAGGTCGTGTGCTAGAAAGACATAGGTATTATGAAACAAAAGTCTATGTTTTTATGAACAAGAATTACATTAAAGGGTCCTGATTCTGTGAGGTCATTATTTGGGGAAACTGAAAATATCCAGTACCTCAAAATAGAAGGCTAAGGGAGTAACTTAAAATACAGAGACAGGGTTGGTATCTGTGTATATTATATTTTTATATCTTAATTATGTGTCTTTTGCAAAGGTTTTGTTTTGTGCTTGTGTAATATGAGAGGGAAGCTATAACTGTAAACCAGCTAGATCATTAATCAAGCTATGGAACAAAAGTACTGTGACATGTGGCACACATATAACTATGCTCTCTGTCTATATGTTCCACATACTGTTTATGAGAAACAACTTTTCACATCCTTGTTAACACAGAACAGTAGGGTCAGTGGGAAATCTGAACATGACAAATGGTCTATCTACTTAAACATGAACTTGTTCTGAAAGAGATATGTAATGTGTGCTATAAGTTTCTGGAGCCTTCATTGTTCATCAGGAATGCACATTATATTTGAAGCTGCTGTAGCATGGAAAATAGTTGTAAATATTACTATATTTTTTGTAAAAAGAAATTTTGTGCCTATCTTTTATGCTTTTTCAGATTCAGGCTTTTTCTCTTCTAATTCACATAGTTCCAAATGTGTGTTAGCAGAATGAATATTAAAAGTTTTAACATTATGCAGCTGAAATTCTAGAAATGTATTTAAGTACAGCAACATTTTAAAATACCTGACATGCCAAATAATAGTTTTTTTGCATCAATCATGAAGCTTAGACAATGAAGAATTATTGTCTAAGCTACATTTGCCTTTCAGATTTTATCACTAGTAGAAGTACTTAAATTGCATACAGATTGCATAGTATATATCTGTGAATGCTTAATCTTTTAGAACTTATTTAAATATTAATTGTATGCTGATTTAGAGGGCTCATTTTTTCCTGTTATTATTGTTCTGATTAGGAAAGGAATTTGGTTAAGAAATACTGAGTCAGCCAGGAGTGTATCCATCTGCTTCCAAATTTGCTGCCACTTCAATATTTATCTGTCCATTCTCCCTCTATCATTTTCCTTCTCCCCCATCTGCCTGCATCCACCTGCATTCTTTACCAATACATACTTTGGAACAGTGAACTTCTTGCCAAAATTCGATCATCCTGCCTTTATAATACAACACCTTTGGCTGACTATCAATTCTGTATAAACTCCTTTTTCTGACTTAGCATCCTCTAGTAGTTTCGTGCTTACTTAAACAAAAAGGAGACAAATATAATTTTACTTATTTCCTCTACAGGGTGGGAAAGAATAGAGACAGATGTATTTATCTTAGTATATTAGGTCTGGCGCTGTATTGCATTGAACCATGTAAGGGTGTAGCTTGATAAATTGCATAATTTTTTAGTTTTTTTTAGATGGCTTATATAGCTGTAATGTAAGAGATAGTATAGCCTATTCAGTAACCAGAGCTAAAGTTATGGATAAATATCAGTCATTTCACTGACCTTAAATTCTGCTTTTGGTTTCTCAATCACAAAACAAATTTTTTTTAATGTAATAATGGTTGATAATTGAAGTCTCCAACAGAGTTTGGAATGTTCTGCCAAAACAATTGTACTATACCACTTTCTGTCTTCTGAAAATATAAGCTCTCCAACAAATGAAAGAAGAAAAATGAGTAATTTGGAAGAGTTTAGAATGGAAAAGCTCTCTTCTAGAATTTTTTTATGTCAAATGGTTTGATTTTCTGCTGCTCATCTGTCTTTGAGCATTTTGCAGGAATATCTTCTTGATTCAAATGTTCTGAAACTTCTGGAGAAGATGTTGTTAATTTATTTTTTCCAAGTAGGAAACTGGTTAACTTTTTTAGCAGAAAATGATCACATAATGGTGTGATCCATGTCATAGCACTACTGGTTTCAGCACTATATGCTATTTGGACGGATACCAGAGCAACTGCTAATGGAAAAGTCTGTGTTTGGAATAACTTTCAAGTAAAATAGAAAGCAATGTGTCAGACAAACAGAATAGAGAGCATGCAGTGAATTACCCAGACTGTCAGTTTTCAGTAATTTGGAATAAACCAGAGTATATGGTTTATTTATAAATATTTTTTCAGCTTTTTGGATTTTAGTAGCAATACAATGCCAAGCGAATGAATTCATAGAAATTAAAAGATTTAACTCAACAGCCATTATGTTTTCCAATAAATGTTCTATATATTTGAATCATCAGTAGGGTAAAACTAACCTGTCTCATGATGGTCTGGGCCCCTCAGTTCAGACACAGAACTTCTTGAGTCTAGTATAGAGCCACAAAGATGATGGAGTGGAGCATCTCCCTTATGAGGAAAGGCTGAGGGAGCTGGGGCTCTTTAGCTTGGAGGAAGAGAGACTAAGGGGTGACCTCATTAATATAAATATGTAAAGGGTGAGTGTCAGGAGGATGGAGCCAGGCTCTGCTCAGTGACATCCAATGACAGGACAAGGGACAAAGGGCACAGCTGGAACACAGGAGGTTCCAGATAAATGTGAGAAAAAACTTCTTTATGGTGAGGGTGATGGAGCCTGGAGCAGGCTGCCCAGAGAGGTTGTGGAGTCTCCTTCTCTGGAGATGTTTAAAACCCACCTGGACAAATTCCTGTGTGACCTGATGTAGGCAATCCTGCTCAGGCAGGGGGATTGAACCAGATGATCTTTTGAGGTCCCTTCCAATCCCTAACATATTGCGATACTGTGATACTGTGAATCTGCCATACCTTTAGCTGAACCTGGAAGAGTTCCCTTTGTTTTGTAATAAAAATGTGCTATCCCCAAACTCAATGACTGTTGTACATTTAGCAATACAGAACAAACAGAAAAAAATCTGAAAGCTGATACATTATGACTATCAGTAAAAACAAGTAGTATGATTTCCCTCTGATTTTGTGAAAAGCAAGCATAACACTGCTGCTAGTGTTTCTTCTGGAACATCAGCATCACTATTTCTAATCCCTCACTGCTTCCTCCAGTACTTCTAGCTACTAACTAGCCCACAGGCAAAAATTAGAGGCTATAAATTTAAACATGCATCTGCTAAAGTGAGCGTGCTCTCATGTTAGATGTTTGAGTGCAAATGACCAATTAGACTTCATGCATATGCTTCAATGAAAAAATCTCAGTTTGCAGATTATCTTCTCCATTTTATGCATTTATTTCTCAAAAATGGCTCTTCTAGTTTTCATAGAACTGGTAGTTTTGCTAGAAATGCTATAAAGTTGTCCCAGCTTTCCATCATTCTTCATGTTTCATTTTATCATCAAAATTTCTCCTAATTTTATGTGATCAGTGCATTAGAAGTTTTATATTTGCTTCCTTGTCCATTGGCAAAAATAAGAATCCACTGACCTTTATTTTTGCAGTCCTAAGTATATATTCTAGTACTGTTTAGAGCTTCTGAAATAGATGATGCACTAGTTCATGTAAACATAACCTACACTGTACAGGGATTTTTGTCAAGAAGCTTGCTCTTCTATTTAACAGAGCTTAGTTGAGCCCTAAAGGACGGGGGTCTTTTCTTTAGCTCTGGTCCTATATGTTCCTATAGGATCTGAATTCACACCATTTCTGTATACTACTTATGAACCCCAGTGATGACCTCTGATGCGATGCTGAAATAATCCTGTAATCTTCAGTTAGTTGATGTCAAGGGAAAATAAATAGACCATAAAAAGGTGGATGACAGAAATCCCT
>VYZU01033494.1:0-17998 GCA_013401355.1 Ceyx cyanopectus | reverse complement strand
AGCAATAGAGAATATGGTGCTTGCAGCAAGGGGACATGTAGAAAACTGTCTCATTTCCCCACTTGTACTCCTAATAGCAACATTATCAAAAAAACCCCAGTGTGTCAGAAGTTTTAATAGTTTAATAAATAAATAAAGAATCCTCCTGCCAACCTTTTCTGCAGAGTTTTATGCCCTGCATGGGGGGAGTGACACAGACTCCATGCTGAATATCACTGTTGGCCATAGCTCCAAAGTCAGCTGTAAATTCAGAGTTCTCAAGGCTAGACGATGCTGCTAGATAATGGGTATGGATTTTCTGTACATCATGCCTGTGTGTCATCCACCTACCACCTGTACTGAGCCTAATAATTTGTCTGAATAAAGCAGTACTCCATAAACTTTACTGCTGAGCAAACAGCACACCGTTGGCAACATCATACTTTGCTCTCCCTTTCAGCTCATCAAAAGATGACTCAATTACCATTTAAAAGTTTATACTGCCTATGAAGTCAAGGACTGTGGGATTAGTAGTCAGCCTGAATGTGTTTTGAAAAGAGTAAATGTATCTTAATGTGAAGAACTGACAGGCTTGCATGTGAGTGTTAAAGGACAAGCAGCAAGCCAGTGTTGGTGTTAATTTTCACTGGCATGATGTATACAGTGAATAATGGACAGATGAAAATCACACATTCTGTCAACATTTAAGAGGGGTTGATCACTCTGGTAATGAGGAAAATATTTGAACAAGCCTGCCTAGTTTATGCAGTTGCCCAAATTCAGAGACACCTCTATTCAGAGCTTCAAACTAGAGCAATTTGAAGTAAACTATTTCTTACCCTTCTGGAAAAGTCAATACAAACAGTAAAATAGGTAATTAGAAACAAGCTTGTGAAGGTTTGCTTGTTTTGCCTTTTTAGAGCTGTGGCAGGTATTTGGCTCGAAGGCATTTTTGTCTTTTAGCAAAATTTCTGTGGAGATGCCTTTATTTTATGTCTTTTTTAGTGTTGAGCCTAAGCCCAAAATGTTGACATCATCTTGTTTGAGAAGTGAAAAGAAACGTACATAATATTAAATCTATCTACTGTGCCCAGTGCCACCTGCTGCTGTGCAGTCAGTGGCCAGAGCAGTCACTGCCAAATACAGGAGCTGTGAAATTTGTTTACTAATGCAAAATGTAATAATTTCTTTACAGTTTAGAAATGCTCATGTGCAAGGGATAACAACAACGGGGGGGGACACACAAAAATTTTAGAAGTCTTTTGACAAACTGAGAATGTCAATTTAATTAAATCTCATTAATCAAAAACTACAGCTATGCATGTGCAGATTGAGAAGCTAAAGCTATTTGAGTTTCCATACTTTCTTCCTGAGAATTTATTTTCCTTATGAGTGTTGTGATAGACACAGAGCATTGGGTCAGATTCTGCTTAAGTTTAAAGGAAACATTAAAAGATTTTCTAAGGGTGTTTAGATACAACATCTGAGTAGAAAGAGATACAGACTTGAGAGCAGACAGAAGCAGATGAGCTCTCTGCATTCATGTCATCAAGGTAACACACCAAAACTTGAATAATAGATGGCTTGTTATTGTGAAATTTTCATGCACCTTAGACTACAGCAATAAATTAGAATATTCAGCTTAAAAATTAACTAAACAAGAATGTATTAAGCTTATGGGTTTTAAGTACAGATTTTTGTATACTCTTTGTAGCAAGTTGCAGGAATCTCCTTAAATCTTACATGTTACTTAAAAGCACATAATGACAGGGATCTGGTGGGAGTTCATATCAGATGTCTGAAATGGAAATTGTCATTTTCTCTTTTGGTGTCCTGGTTGGGGATTTCTTTTTGATTGGGTGCCTATTTGCTTTGCAATACCCAAGTGAGTTTTCAGGGATCTCAAGATCTGGGTTTTAGCATCCAGCTGGTTTTACATAAGTGTGAATGAAAACTCTAGCAGATTTGAAGCAAATCACCTTCTCCATTACAGAGGGACCAACCATGTTTTTATCAGAAAGTCCCAACTCCTAAGCATTTAGAAATAAGTAGGTAATGTACATGTTAGAGCCACCTCTGTACATAATGAATAGTTCCCAGGAAGGAGACTAAGCCCATCGACATGTGCTGGGGTTTTAATACTATTAACACCTGTTTTAAATGGGAGCTTAATGTGTCTTCAGCCTATGGAGAGTAGTGGTTGTCTTGGAACTAATATGTTTGTTTTGACTGCAGAAAATGAGGTTCATCTGCTTAATGAGTTACACAGTGTTTTCAGACTTTTATGGAGTTACAAGAAATGTTGCCTCAGGGAAAAAAAAGATCTTAAAGAAACCTCACTAGGCTGCAAAAACTGTGTTTCCTACTTTTTCAAAGAAATGTCTAGAACTGGAGAGTTGGTAATCACTGACATCTTCGGAGATACCCAGGCAGCTCTGTGCTGACTGCTGTGGACTCGTACATTAGGCAGTCCATCTGAACTGCTTTATCCAGACAACTTTTCATGAGAACTTTTGATTTAAAATGCATCACAAAACCCTTCCACCAATGATGGCAGCAAGAAGCTTCAAAGGCTATCAGAAATTTCCCAAGGGTTACAGTTTATAGAGGTTTTTGTCTTTCAAATTGGATTGTATTTTTCTGAAGGAAGAGAAACTGAAAATGGGCAAACTGGTTTTGCTCACACAATTGAAATTTCCCCCTCCCCAAACATGCCCCGTGTTCCAAGCATTGTGTCCACTTTGATTCTATAGGCTACAAAGGAAAAATAGAATGTGTGAAACGTGAAAAAGTAGTTACATGGGGAATTTCAGAGATTGTAAAAGACATTAAGCATACATTTGGAATTAGATGTGGATGATTTATTTAGTATCTTTTGGCAAGTGATGTTTATTCATAATGTATCTGTAATTCAGGGAAGCACTTAACTACAATAAAAAATGTTTCAGCCAGAAAAGAAAGGGATAATGTGCTAACTAGCTTTTTGGAGGAAACAAAATGTTAAAGAATGTTTTTCTGAAGAAATGCTCAGCAATTTTTGGAACGTGCACAAAAGGAGGAACAGGAGGGAACTTTAAATAATCTAAACCTGGTTGGTTTTCCACCAAAAAAAAAAACAACAACCCTCAAGACATCCATTTCAAATCATCAAGGGTAAAACTGTTTGCTGCAAAGCCAGATAATTTGCCCCTGTTAGCTACTTTCTTGTTAGGAAAAATGCTGAAATTGTTTTTTTGTGAAGCTATTAAGATTTTCAAACTTAGGATCTGCTACCACTGAAATGACCACACTGGGGTTTCAGAGGAGTGAGTATTACTAAAAAAAAATAAATCACAGTCCGAGCAAATCAGTGGAGTAACCAGAACCCCAGGCTTTGGTATGGTTCTGAAATACCTCACACCCAAANTAATGCTACAGAAAATAAATTAATACTCCTCTTGTACATTAGATAGTAGGCTGCTTATAAGTGGTCCAGGAATTGTCATTATATTGCTCTGGTGGGTTCCTTTGGCAGCATAATAGATATATCCCTTACCCAAGCTGACAACAGCTAATAGTGCAGAACAAAGGAAAAGCATCCCCACTGATGTAGGAGAAGCTTCCAATGACAATTGCCTGACTGCAAGGCCCTGTTTCTCTTGCACCACAATTAAGGAGCCAAGGTAAACTGTGAGCTCAGAAGGCAGTGTTGCTAACATTAGCCATGAGAATTTTTTCATTTTGCTAAGGTCTTGTGATTCGTGTTGAACTTTTTACTTAAATAATAAGCACTTTCCATTTTCCCTGTAACCTATTCAGCCTTTTCTTCTAAATAAAGGCACACTGACTGCAGTAAGTTTAGTCACTGCACAGAGCTTAGAGTTGCTAAACCACTGTTGCTCTAATGCTAAGATGAATGGAACCTAGAAGAGATTTTTATTTCAATGTTTACTGCTACAGTTCAGCAAATTTTCAACAGCTGTTTGGAAAGCAGGATAGGAATAGGATTGTTTTGACTCTTGAAATACCTTTCTTAAAGCTCAGACAGAAAAGTCATTGTATGTATTGTTGTGAGAGAAGATGGAAAGCTTTTCTTGAAAGAAAAAAAAAATCTATTTGTCCAAAAAGTCTCAAAAATTCATTCCATTTCCTGACTGCTGGAGACAGTGCAGGAACTCGGTTGAGTAAACCAGAGGAAATAAATTTTTTATTTTAAGCCTGGTGTTTACTTCTCTTTATTTGGTCTGGTCATACTGAAAAAACTTCATCTATAGTGAATATGTATTTATACATGGCAATTTTAACAGCATTTATGGTAACTGACTTAGTAGGAACTTAGAAGTTTATTTATTTTTTCCCCAAAAGAATTAGGCTGGAAAAGTTCAAAGCTGGTAGTTCCAAAGTATTGCTATTAACTAGTTCAGTTAGTCCTATTTCCAGAATTACTGTTCATAGGTTCATTCCTAAAAATATTAGCAAGCCTTAAACTTATATTTTCAATTTATAAAGCTACAGTTTTTGCCTCTAGGTCACATTTCTTTGGTTTATCTGGTGTAATTGAAAATCATATTCGTAATAAACTTTAGAATTTATTTAGGAGTTTGGATGCATAAGAAAATACTTTTAGTCATCTTTGCAGCCTTTTCCATGTGCACAGCCATAAATTTTCGACACCATCTGGATGTCACCATTTACATTATTTTTCCTAAACCTCTTTTTCTCAAGGAAGGTGTGATTTTATTTTTCTGCTACTAGGAAGACCATCAAATGCTACATCCACAGACTGAAATTATTCAGAAAATAAGAAGTATTCGGTTCCATGTGAAGGTCACAAGTAATAAAGCCTCCAAGGCACTATCATCTGGTGAATCTTTGCTGCCAAAAAGGCAACATAGATTATCTTTTACACATCTCCCTTGGAAGCAATTGATGCTCATTCCTTCAGAGCTGTTACAATCTTTGGCAGAGAGAAATAGGCTGTCAGGAGCCTCCTTAGAGCTACAGACCCTCTGTTCTCCCCGGGACACACTGGGAAGCAGATCATGGTCTTTGTGCTTGTGAGAGAGTTTACAATTCTGCATTCTGTGCATTGCACTTCTGCCTCATCTCCCCACTGCTCTGCTAAAGCAGATTGGGTGCTGCTGGGGTGCCCTTCGAGGTGCAGCAGTTACCTTGTGGATTGGATGATGCTCATGCACTGCTGTATTTCTCACATCATGTGCTTGCTACTGTCATTTTTTCACAAGCTGAAATAAGTCATTACAAAACACAGAAAGAAAATGCTGCATGGTTAATGCTTTACAAACTTATGTCACCTGCCAGCACTGGTCAGATGAGCAGCATTTTTTGTGGTGCCCTGTGATTGACACTAGTCTGAGATATCNAGAAAAAGAAAAAAAAAAAAAAAAAAAAAAAAAAAAAAAAGCATTAACCCACACCCTAAGACAAAGGAGCAAATCACTGAGCCAAGTCTCAAGAAATGATGTATAGAGGCTATTTTCTTATTAAATTGGCCACAGTTAATGCTACAGAAAATAAATTAATACTCCTCTTGTACATTAGATAGTAGGCTGCTTATAAGTGGTCCAGGAATTGTCGTTATATTGCTCTGGTGGGTTCCTTTGGCAGCATAATAGATATATCCCTTACCCAAGCTGACAACAGCTAATAGTGCAGAACAAAGGAAAAGCATCCCCACTGATGTAGGAGAAGCTTCCAATGACAATTGCCTGACTGCAAGGCCCTGTTTCTCTTGCACCACAATTAAGGAGCCAAGGTAAACTGTGAGCTCAGAAGGCAGTGTTGCTAACATTAGCCATGAGAATTTTTTCATTTTGCTAAGGTCTTGTGATTCGTGTTGAACTTTTTACTTAAATAATAAGCACTTTCCATTTTCCCTGTAACCTATTCAGCCTTTTCTTCTAAATAAAGGCACACTGACTGCAGTAAGTTTAGTCACTGCACAGAGCTTAGAGTTGCTAAACCACTGTTGCTCTAATGCTAAGATGAATGGAACCTAGAAGAGATTTTTATTTCAATGTTTACTGCTACAGTTCAGCAAATTTTCAACAGCTGTTTGGAAAGCAGGATAGGAATAGGATTGTTTTGACTCTTGAAATACCTTTCTTAAAGCTCAGACAGAAAAGTCATTGTATGTATTGTTGTGAGAGAAGATGGAAAGCTTTTCTTGAAAGAAAAAAAAAATCTATTTGTCCAAAAAGTCTCAAAAATTCATTCCATTTCCTGACTGCTGGAGACAGTGCAGGAACTCGGTTGAGTAAACCAGAGGAAATAAATTTTTTATTTTAAGCCTGGTGTTTACTTCTCTTTATTTGGTCTGGTCATACTGAAAAAACTTCATCTATAGTGAATATGTATTTATACATGGCAATTTTAACAGCATTTATGGTAACTGACTTAGTAGGAACTTAGAAGTTTATTTATTTTTTCCCCAAAAGAATTAGGCTGGAAAAGTTCAAAGCTGGTAGTTCCAAAGTATTGCTATTAACTAGTTCAGTTAGTCCTATTTCCAGAATTACTGTTCATAGGTTCATTCCTAAAAATATTAGCAAGCCTTAAACTTATATTTTCAATTTATAAAGCTACAGTTTTTGCCTCTAGGTCACATTTCTTTGGTTTATCTGGTGTAATTGAAAATCATATTCGTAATAAACTTTAGAATTTATTTAGGAGTTTGGATGCATAAGAAAATACTTTTAGTCATCTTTGCAGCCTTTTCCATGTGCACAGCCATAAATTTTCGACACCATCTGGATGTCACCATTTACATTATTTTTCCTAAACCTCTTTTTCTCAAGGAAGGTGTGATTTTATTTTTCTGCTACTAGGAAGACCATCAAATGCTACATCCACAGACTGAAATTATTCAGAAAATAAGAAGTATTCGGTTCCATGTGAAGGTCACAAGTAATAAAGCCTCCAAGGCACTATCATCTGGTGAATCTTTGCTGCCAAAAAGGCAACATAGATTATCTTTTACACATCTCCCTTGGAAGCAATTGATGCTCATTCCTTCAGAGCTGTTACAATCTTTGGCAGAGAGAAATAGGCTGTCAGGAGCCTCCTTAGAGCTACAGACCCTCTGTTCTCCCCGGGACACACTGGGAAGCAGATCATGGTCTTTGTGCTTGTGAGAGAGTTTACAATTCTGCATTCTGTGCATTGCACTTCTGCCTCATCTCCCCACTGCTCTGCTAAAGCAGATTGGGTGCTGCTGGGGTGCCCTTCGAGGTGCAGCAGTTACCTTGTGGATTGGATGATGCTCATGCACTGCTGTATTTCTCACATCATGTGCTTGCTACTGTCATTTTTTCACAAGCTGAAATAAGTCATTACAAAACACAGAAAGAAAATGCTGCATGGTTAATGCTTTACAAACTTATGTCACCTGCCAGCACTGGTCAGATGAGCAGCATTTTTTGTGGTGCCCTGTGATTGACACTAGTCTGAGATATCCATACACACCCAGAGCTTAAGCAAACAGCTAAGGAAGGGTTCTGGAAAGATCACTGCTGTGCTAAACAGCTTTTCATTCCGTTTGTGGAGTTGCTAGGTGGGAATAATAGTGGGTTCTCCTTGCAGTGGCTATTTGATCTAACCTTGAGCACACACCTGGCATTCCCAACCCGGTTACTCCTGTTGTCTTTCTGCATCAAGGCACCACACTTCCATTTTCAGGCACCGAAGGCAGCACAGCAGCAATTTCCAAACCTTATCTTTCATCAAAGAGGAGCAGCCACTCCTTACCCATAGCCTGCATCAATTCTTGATGTGTTCAGAGCAAATTTGATCTGATGATTCAATTGCTAGAGTGAGTTGTGTGTTTGCCTGCAGTTGGGAGCTTCCAAAACAGTTTGGGGGAGTTGTTCTTTGTGTCTTTACCTGTGTGTGTTTACGTGTGTGCTAACAGCAGAATCAAGTACAGTCAGATTAGTAACAGCAATAGCAGTGTATCAGTCACACGAGAGTGCATCAGTGTTGCCCAACACCACAGAGGACACCCTTAGCTTCCATTTGGAGTACCCATCCTGTTCTGTCCCTTTGGCTCACTCTTCACAGTCTCCTTGAGCTGTTTTCCAAGCAATCATCTCTGAACAGCCTGTCCCATGGGTCTGCTCTCTGACCTGATGCTCAGACCTGTTATCTACTGGCCTCCTGCCAGCAGCTGGGAGACTGCAGTGATGCATAGCCCTGCTCTGCTGCACAGCCTCCATGCCTGTCGTCTGGTCCTTGTTTATGTAATCCCTGGCCTCTTCTCCCCCATCCATCTGGAGAGCCAGTCAGAAGGAGACTGAAGACACTGAACTCAGGGGAAGAACTAATCGGGTCCTGCCCATTTCAGAACCCTACACAACATGCAAACCTTTTAAGAAGACATGATCTGCCTTCCAGTGCCTAATTTTAGATGGATAATTATGACAATACCTTGGTATAGTTTAACACACTGCTACTGATTTCATAATATATCAGAGCCCTTGATAAGGCCTTTTATTAAGCAAATTCAAGCATTAAAAAAAATGTCATGCATGTCCTGGTCTTACATACTTTGATTTCTTAGCATCAAAGATCTAGTATCTGTAACGTAACTGAGATACATGTATTTACCTATTTTCTGCAGAGAGTTGAATTAAAATTTAGACAGCAAAAGGATACGAGAATGAAGATTAAAAATCAGTATTTTGTGCTAAATTAAGCATAAATTTCAGCCCCTATAGGCTCAATCTGCAGCTGCAAAAGTTTGCAGGCTGGCTTTATTTTTTCCCCAAGTAGGTAGCAGAGCAGTGGGTTGGTGTCTCTGCTGCCCTCCTCATTGCCCCACACTCTGCTGCCCCTCCCTGCACTACCCTGTAGGTTCCTGTCCATAGCTGCTCCCCTTGTACTCAGCACTCTCTCCTCCCTTTCTGCACTTCCAAGCAACACCTGGACTATTTTCCTTCCTACCCCCCGCTTCTGTTGTTTAGGAGGTTGAAGGTGGTGTTTGTTTGCAGACAAAAGCAGCTTGAGAACATTCCCAGTTTGTCTGATGGGATCACTATAGAACATTTCTCTGTATTTGACTGCAAATACAGAAGCTTCAAAGTAAATGAGAAAACACTTACTGGTATCATTAAATACACATTTAGGTGAGTTTTTAAGAACCTTCACAACCTTGTGAAAACCAATATATTTGCAAAATGTTTCCTCTCTGACAGCAGAACTCAGCAGTTTCATTTGCTGTGTCTGTCCAAAAGCAGTCTCAGCAAGATCAGCAAGGTTGTTTGGAAGCTCAGACTCACAGCAGAATTCAAAACTGAATGCATTAAGGGACCAAAAGGTTTGAAATATGACCTTGTCATTAAAAAGAACCAAAACCCTGCAGTATATTTGAGCAACACATATGGCAATTAATCAAATGATAGAAGAGTTCCTAATAATGTCAAGTTCATAAAGGATATTAAAACCAGAAAATTTGTTTGAATAATAGGTATGCAAAAACTCAAGTAAGCTTGTACTATGTGCCTTACATTTGCTCCAGTAGACAATAGGACCATGGACAAATCTCCCTGAACAGCTCTAACAAGCAGGTTTGGAGTTTGAAGAGAAAATATATAACATGAGATGTCCCTCCAGCTCTTTACAGTATTTTAGCTGTTAGGTGAAGATGAGTAATTTCATTTCTTCTCTGGTTTGTAGGGGACTTTCAGGTTTTTTTCAGTCTTTCACCACTGCAGTTTCTTTCCTCCAAGAAGTTATTCAGTGTCTGTTGTTCATACAGCGTTTTTCTGGACTGGACACCACACTGACAGAACTTCCAGATTATCTAAGTGGCCCAGTTTTTCAATAAAATATTAAATATTTCCCTATCTCCCTTATTTTCACTCTTCAGAGAACTCATTTCAGCATTTCTGAAAATCAGCTCTATAATGAGCAGCCATACAGTGATCATACTAGTTACTATCTGATAACCAGCTGACAAATGATGGAGGAATTTGGTGGGTAGGGAACAGTTACATTTCCTATGCACTGTATTTGTCCTGTTGTGTGCACACAGAACACAGAAATCATGTGGCATGAACCAAGGGAGTACCCTTGCACAAAACTACCCCCCGACATCTCAACCCAATTCCTGTGTAAAGAGATTGTCAACTTTGCAGAGACCAGAAGGGAGAAGACAGCAAGTGAGACTTCTCTACAAGATCCTTAGTGAAAAGCTCATGCAACCAGCTTCATTCTGAGTCAGACAAACCACTGAGCTTTTTATGCTACTGCCTGTTGCACACACAGGGCAGTAGAAACATCCCATGAGTATTTCAAACAAATCACTCTGTACAAGAGAGCTCCATCTCTAGACATGCAGGTTTTCCTAGATAATAAGCTGGCTCCTGTGCTCAGCAGCAGCCTATCTGCAGAGGTATGTGCCACTTGCTACAGGTACAACATGTTATTGAGAAAGCAGCAACTACAGTCTTTCCTCACAGACATATCAGATCTTCAGAGTGCAACTACAGTTAAGAAAAGCAGATCACTCAGTAAAAGATCAGTCACTGGGCAGCAATTAGCTGAATGGCTTGATGTAGCAGCTGAGGAGAGGCCAAGGGTTTTTTCATTCCAAAATGTTTCAGTGATGCCTCTGTTTAGAGTTGTGGCTTGGCAGCACCGTGCTGGACTTCTAAGATATCAGCATTGGCCAGACAACTCTTTTTCCTGCCTGAGAGCAAGTGCATCTAGTCAGATGTCCTAAGCACTTCTGGCCTTTCCAAGAACAATCAAAGTTTTGGGAATCTGACTGTGGAAACAGCATCCCCAGGCAGGGCCAGAGCCCTGCAGAAGGCGGTCAGAGAAATCTGATTACTCTAGAAAACACCAGAGCACAGAACATCACTGCTTCTGTCTTGAACTGTCATTACAGATATGAACTGCAGTGCTCAGTGGTGAACTCTGTTCTTGCTCCTCACTTGTCTTTGCAAGTCAGCAGAGCCAGGACATTCCTGCATTACCTGCTGCCATTAGCTGTAAGAATCTTGTGGGAAACTAAAGTAGTACAGAGCTACAAGTAATTTTGCTGTCACATGCACAGATTCTTTGAAGAATGGGACTGGTTAACCCTTGCTGAATGCTCCTTACCCTTACACTTCAGTACCTGTCTCCAAACTGAATCCCTTAATACCCTATAATTTCAGAACGTGGTGCTCATTATATCCATCTTCACAAATGAAGTGCTAACAGATGGGGACATCTGAATTTCGCAAGAAATAGTTAAATTCCAATTTACTACCTGCGAGTTCTGTTTGGATTAGTAATAGCATGCTGTGAAACGCTGGGATATCCAGAAAAAGCACTTTCGATAGAATAAATATGCTGTCTTATGTAATTTTTTGTTCCTTCTTTCATTTATATTTTTCATCAAAAGGATCGATAGTATCCCAAAGACATTAAAATAAAGCTGAATCTACAGAACAGAGCTCAAGTTATCTGCTGGATAAGCAGTCTTTCCCCTTTCCTTAAAACAGTAAGTTCCAAATTACTTTTCTCTGAGCAACTTGCTCCTGTGTTCCAATGTCATCTATGTGAAGCTTTTTTCACTTTTTTTTCTGGATCTTCTTTAAAACCTTAGATCTCACTCACCCTGCCTCAGAACAGTCAGTCATGTTAATAGTAATGGCCAGAGTCCCCAGTTTTAATGCATGAACCACATCACAAACAGAAAAACAGAGGCTGAGGAAACATGAAAAGGAGAGGTTACTTTCAGAGATCATACAGTAGCTCAGCCCTGGGTTTCCTGCATTTCAGCACAAAGCCCTGCTTAGAAGGCAGAACGAGCATCACAGTTTGGGGTTTTTTTTACATTTCATCTCTTTCAGTCTACATTTCAATCCAGGCCAAACTCCCACTCTTTTCCACCCCCCAAATTACAACGAGCATCAAGCAAACTTGCACTGTTACGATTGCCAGCTCGCTCTCTACCTGCTTCAAGGGCAACCTGTTGAACCCTGGAGTGACTGACGACTGAGGGGCTGCCCAGGCTTGATTAGAACCTGAGCTGAGTGGCAGGTACCGGCTGCAGCTGGTTGGTCACTCAGACATCCCAGGCTCCAAGAGATGGAACAAGGGAGCCCAGTGGAGGACTGAAAGGCAGACACAGTCACTGATCCAGTCTGAGCATATGCTCAGGGTCTTGTGTTGAGAAGATAGGCAGAGGGCACTGCCTTCCTTCCCTCCCCTTTTTCATTTTGATCTCTTTGACCAAGGATCTCTTTTACCCAAGACTGACATTTTAATGAGCAATCTCTGCCAACTCCACTCAACATCCCAGTTTCTTTTTAACCTTTAAACCAAACTGCCCTTTCATCTGTTTCCATTTCCATTTTTTGACATAGTTATGCTATAAACCTTTCAGCAGCAGGAGCTTCACTAACATTACACAGAAAGACAGTTTTCTCCAAGACTGTACATCCTTTTGATCAGAATGAGAGAAGTACATGATATTTTCAGAAAAGTAGGAACAATGTCCCTAGAAGATTGTTACTGAAGTTGAATAGTTTTGGACCAGGATATACCTCTGCCTATAGATACACCCCTTCCTGCTCCTGCATTATAATGCAAGAAGAGATAATATAACAAGTACCTTTTCAGCAGCTGACCTATATTTTTTTAGGAAACATCAGAGTAGTATTTGATTGTAGAATTTTATCATATGTGTTAACTCACCATAGTGAGAGAAAAAACTAATTTTATACTCTTGTATAACTGCTCTTTACTATAAGACTAACATAATTTATAGAAATGAATTACTCTGGTTTAATTGGTGCAATGAAAAAAGTTGTAGCATTTTCTACATTGATATCTCAAATGTGTAGATGAAAATAAGCAAAAGCTTTGCAAGGTTTGAGGTCACTAATTGTAATTGTTAAATAGTTCTTTCCAGATGATATTCTTAATTGAAGAAAATGTTTAATTAAGCAGAAATAAGCAGCTGTAATTTAAGAGGTGAACTGAAGAAGGTAAAACTAAAGAGGTATTGCAAGATGTCTCTATTAAAGGCATGGCAGAAAATGAACACTTTTTAAAAGAAAGGATCTTTCCAGAACCTTAACTCCTCATTTCCAACTTAGACATGTCTGTTCTTTCTCATTTAACCAGTGCAGTTGTTGAACTTTTCATGTCATTGAGAATTCTTCATACAAAGGAAAGATGACATTTGAACAGACCAGTATGAATGCAGCAGTGTGCAATATGATGCTGTTAAGCTGTTAAGGGTCTGCACATTTTCATTTTTCAAATATTCTTCAAGATTTATTGGTGAAAAATTTCAATATTTTTTACCATTTTTTGAGGAATGGCAATGCTCTCTTACTCTTCAAGACACATTTCAACTATCAACTTAAAACCAAATTGAAACACTTTGAGTTCTTAAAATTGAAGCCATTGTGATACTGTCTAATGCTGCAGTCTGGAGATTTCTGTGACCAATTACTTACATGAATGCCATTCTATATTCTGTCATTTCTTTGCTGTCCCTGATTTATCTCTCAAAGCCTTTATGACTTTACATTCAGCTTTTATGTAGAAGCAGAGCAGGTCATGTGGTTATCCAGAGGCATTAGTATGGTAATTTTCTTCAAGTTGAGTAGGTGGAAATAATTAATGGACTGCTTTATTGATGTACGTAGAGAGCTGATTCTCTCTGTGGTTTCAGTTCCCAGCTCCAATAAAGTAGCTTGAGATTTCATCTGAGAGACCAGTAATTACACAGGGCAAGAATAATTGCTGCACAAATACAATCTGATTGTGTTTTATGCTATTGCCAGGGCTGATGTTAAAGCTTAAATATATAAACAGAGATCTGCTGCATGAAGTTGACACCTTTTATTTAAACTCATCAACTCTAGTGTAACTTAAATTCGGAAATTGTGCTGTTGAAAGTTAAGCAAACTTCAAAGAGAAAGTGATGGTCTTAGTGCAGTACAACACAAATAACTTTACTACTCATCTGCTGCTATTGAGAGTGATCAGTAGCAGGTATCTTGGGAAAAATAAGCACCTCTAAAGACAAGCACTACAAAAAAAATTAAATCACATTTGCTTCTTTTAAACCGTGAGTCTGGTGCAGATTCTAAGGTAGGATTTTGGCAATTTAAGTCACTGTGGTTTTTAGTCCCAGAGTTCTCCCCAACTCTGGTGAATTTGCTAATTTTATCAATGTATTCTAGAAGTAATTTTTCTAACTCCTCATTATGAGATAGCTTTTCTGAATCATTACTCATAAAGAAGCCCTCACCAGCCAGACAAGTGATGAAGAGACACTCTAACTGTCCACAACTCTTTCATGACCTAGGCCTTCAGTCCAGCATAATTCTTTTCTAAGGTCAGGTAATTAAGATGTCACAGACAGCACCCACCTCCAGTTCCATCCTGGGAAAACCACTGCCTCACCACACAACACATGCAGACTGTCACCTGCCCATCATACACTGTAGACAGTACAATGCTTATTTACAAGTCTGTTGTACTTAGAGCAGGGCATCCTTATGGGACACTGTTCACTCATTGCTTTTCTCTGGAGAAGAGAGGTCTGGAGGGGATTTTCAGCAAATCCTTGGTACTCATCACTAGGGGAATAGCATTTAATTCTTGCTTTATTGTTCTAGCTGCTATTATTTCACTGTTGTTATGCATAGGTTTGGTAAAAGCCATCAGAATCCCTCATTCTATTGTGCCATGCTGATACTAGAGCATCCTTAATTTATCTCAATAGAAACTGCTCCCAGTAAATTGAAAAAAAGAGCATCTGCAGTAAGATACAACCTGAATAAGGAAGTCAGAGATTTTCTCATAGTTGTGAAATCTAAGTAATGTCCCTTACCCTCCTCCCCATATAACACAGGCAAGAGTCTGTTCATACTGTGCCACCATCCAGAGGAAATAAGCCTTCAATTTATCCCATTTTCTTTCTGAGAAGACTGAAGGCATGACATTGATCAGATGAAAACTTAACACCTTATGTGTATGCAAGATGTTTGCAACAGGTTTGCTCTTGAGCAGTATATATTTAGGGGGCCAAACAAGACAAGGCAAAGATGACATGATCAGTACACAGAAGCTTTTGGTAGAATAATCAGTAGCTAGAGAACCTTGCCAAATGAGATTGTAAGCCAGAATGCAGACTGCATGCAAACAAGCTTGTAAGAGTAGCTCCTGCACAGCAGAAGAGCCAGGCTACTCTCCAGAACCCTGCAGAGATCCACACACAAAAAAGGTGCAACCTATGCCCATCCATACATTACTAGATTTTGATGAAAATACAACATAACTGTGGGGAAGGAGATACAGTTTCATTAATGACTTAACCCCTGACTATAGCCTTGTCTGTTAGCTAAGCTGGAATAATAAAATAATGAATATTTTGTTTTCCTAGATTCATGCACCGGTTTCTTTATACTGCAGTACTTGTGTTCAAGCCTTTGTTTCCTACATGAAGCCTCCTTGGATTTTTCCATTATGGTTCTGAATACTTTTCTATTATTTTGAGCATCTAAGCAGCAACACCAACTACTTTAAATGTAATCAGACATTAATACTGCAAAACATCCCCATCCACTAGTTAACTTAGGTATGCAGTCTTAGGTCAGTCATTCTTAATTAACCTTCAGTTGAAGCAGAAACAAAGCTATTCTGACAACTGGGATGACAGTTTCCCATTGGTGCACTTTCTTTTTGTCCAGCCATACATAAGAGAGCAACAAGCACATATCAGAGAGATTTTGAAGCAGGAGCTTCCTGGGCATTTAGAAAGAAGTAAAATATTGCAACAGACTTACGTTTCTGGGTGACAAGTCTGACCATTGCAGTGCAACATCACAAGATGAGAGCTCTACCCTCTTGACCTTCCGCTGCTGGGCTGGTGTGATGGGCATTGTGCAGAGGGCAAGGCTTCCCTGTCAAAAACAGAAATAACATTATAAGACATTCCCTCATAGCAGCTGTTTTCCAATACAGCTTTTCAAGGACAATCCCAGAAACATCCTAAATTATTTGATTAGGATGAACTTCAAGATAATGGACTGCCCTGAGTGGCTTGACATTTTTGTAGTAAAACTACATCTGTGGAAAGTAGCTTTGGAGCTACTGGAATAAGTAAACACTCAATAACTGCAAAAGTTTCCATCACTTCCATGCTGACACTCATGCTGAAGTTTTGCTGTGCAAGCAACAGCCCAAAAAGAACCCCAAGTTTATCAGCTTCTGTAGAAAAGTTACACAAAGCTCTATATTCACCCAAAGTTTTACACCAAAATATAGTCAAAAAGCAAAACTAACTGAGTTGTTCTATAAAACATAATAGGAAAACACTCACCAAGATGAGACATTTTCCTAAGGCTACACAACTTGTAAGACATTTTTCACATGCCTCCCCTCCAAGGAGTATCTGCTTAATGGGTTAAATTCTGCTACAAATATGAGGTTCAAATCCAGTCAGAACTCTACGCGGCTCCCACTAGGGCAGCCCAAAACTGTAAGCAAAAGCACTGCAAGCAGAAGCAAATATTCACACTGCAAAAGCCTCCAAAGAAGTACCTATGGCCATGAAAAGCTTTTTATAAGCAGCTGATGGGTAGTTTTCAGCTCCACCCTCTGGGCAAAACACCTGTTGGTGATCTTTCCCCCAGGCTGGGTTTGCAGATTTTGTCACACATAGTCTGTAGATTTTGTAGACTTTTCCAACAAGATCCAAAATTTGACTAATAAAAGGTCTGAGTGAATGGAACAGAAACTAACAGAATGAGCAGTCTAGAGAGCAGGCCTGTTCTCTGGGATTGCAATGTGTGTGTTTCTTTTAAAATAATTCTGTGGGATTCAATTAATTCCTCTAATTATGAAGACTTTTTAAAAAGGTGGATAGAAAGGAATGGTTTTAATGTAAGGACACACTGAATGTATGCAAAATGAGCATGATGATAAGTCACATTCCTATTACTCAGTAAATATTCTCTAATACCACCAGCAAAGGAGCTCTTTGTAATTGAATCTGGGATTATATCTAGGTACCTTCAAAAGAGAAAAAAACCAAACCAACCATCTTTCCTGAAACCAAACTATATGAAACAGTATGTTTTGGTCTTTGTGTATGAAGTTTTACATTTCAAGTGCTAGATGAATGTGCTGGTTTTCAGTTTCAGTGTGTGTGTGCAGACAAGACAAGTTTAATGATCCATTTCTCCGCCTTGCATGTATTTCTCTAGTTTTCCCAGACTTTTCTTAACTTGCCCTTTTTTATATTTTGCAGTTCCCTCCTTTTGGGGTTTGGTGAACTCAGCTTGGAATCTTTGCTCTGTTGGAAAAAGACAGTCACCTGTCAATATTGAAACCAGCCATATGATTTTTGATCCCTTCTTAACTCCACTTCGCATAAACACAGGGGGCAGAAAGGTGAGTGTTCTAGCATGTTCTGCTATAAACACAAGCAGCAGATTTACAAACATTTGTTATATTTCTAAAGCATTTTCATTTTTATTTCAGTCAGCTCTGAGGCAGAATGACAACGTAATGCTTTGCACATCACACAGTTTCATCACTGCTGGAGAGATAGGAAGCATACATTTTTAGGTGTCATCTAGCATATATTTATATTTTCATAATAACTGTTACATGAAACTGTGCTGTCTGGAAAAATAGCATCTCACTTGAAACTCCACATTCATAATTAAATTTGGTGTACACCCTGAGTGGCATTTTAAAGTTACTATTGTAAAAGTTATCTTTAAGATGGGCAGGACCTTCTTTTATTCATCTAAATCAGTGTAACATTGCAGTGCCATCACGTTAAGGGGTAGAAAGGGATGAATGATCTTCTTCATGTTATGAAATAAAAAGAACTGTGAGATTCCTATCTCAGCATGGGACAGGCAGATGGATGTGTTCAAAAAATGATCTGGTTTCTGTGCTATCTACAGTATATTGGCACTCATTATACAATTATATTTTTTACTGGTTATCTCACATATATTAGCTAGAAAACAGAATGCAACATTACCAGCTCAGG